>MINK01172385.1:1454-17447 GCA_001735545.1 Phormia regina
AATATTTTTAGTCAGTAGTTTGTTAGTTTATTAATTCTCATTAAGTTCAGATATGAACAAATACAAATTAATAAAGTTTGTTTTTATTATGTACGATGAATGTACCACATATTGTGGTACTAAGGAATATAAATATGAAAATGAGATATGATGAAATCAGTTCTTATATATGATAAAATTGGATAATATATGTGATGAAATTTGACTATATATATGAAAAAAATGGAATTGATATGATAAATTGGGATTATTTATATGATAAAATTGTATTATATATATATGATAAAATGGAATTATATATATATGATATAATTTGTTTATAATTATGATAACATGAGATTATTAAATGATAAATACATGATAAAATTGGAGGCAATATTTAAGAAAAGGTTATAAACATCACTAATAAATGATAAAATGGAATCATAATAAAGATTACGTACAAAAATACTTATTGTAATCTGGAATCATATAATACGATCATAGTATGTTGCTCTTAGTTTATGGTCACCAGAACCATATTTTTTCTCTGCGTGTACTTTTAAAATTAAAAAGTACTTTTTAACCTTAAAAAGTTTTTTTTTATAGGCACTTTTTATGAATGAAGTTATTTAACAGGTGTTCATAAACCGGTTAATCGGTTAACCCAAATCCCGGTTTTTCTTCAAATTTCGTTTTTTTTTTTTTGTATCGGTTAAGCAGTTTTAAAAATTTGTTAAAAATATCACTAAATTTCTTTCTTTTGGTACTTTTTCCTGAAAGTGCTTGCTGTTTGTGTTAACAAGTAATTAAGTGATTAAGTGATTTATTTGTTGGAAATTTAATATTTTTTAAAACTGTATGTATAAGAAAACAAGATAGTTAATTACGAATGAAATTTTCCAAATTAAGAAAATAAAATTACACCTACCTAGTGTATATCTTAGAAGAAAAAGAAAAGCGGTGAAAATAAATCATAAGCAAAAAAACCACAATATACTATAAAAAGGTGGATTATATGCGCATTAAATATGCAGTAAAAAGTAAAAAATATGCTCTAAAAATAGTTTTTACAGCATAAAATAATCTTCAATCTTAATGCTACAAGACATGCTTATGTTCTTATTTGAAAAAATATTTAACTTTTCATTTATTTATTTATTTATATGTATGTATGTCTCTTTTTACTTGAATCACCCTGTTAAAAATATTTATACTACAACAACATTTAGAAAAATTTCAATAGACATTTTTTGTCCAGTTGTTTTAATAAAAAATTAAAAAAAAAAAAAAAATGCTGACATTAAAAACTTTATGGTGTTTTATCACAATTTTGATATGAATTCGATTTTGATTAACATAAATTTGAAATTTACTTTTAACATTTTTTTCTATCACGCTTTTGTTTTAAAACTGTAGACAGAATTAAAATAAATTCCTGGATTTGCACGCTACAATAGAAATTAATAAATCAGTTTTAATAAAAGACGAAAAAATATCTAAAAATAATTAAGTGCAAAATATAAAATTCAGCGATTGTGAAGTGCTGTCATAGCACCTTAAGAGTGTTATTTATGCAAAAATAAAGAACTTGGAATCAGATAAGAGTTTAGTTGCTGCTAATACTTCTATATTAACTATGATCTTATTTAGTAAAGTAATAACTAAACAATTTCCTTAATGGAAATCAATCATTTCTATAAATGCAGGGGCATATTTTTTAAGATAAATACTAAAGTATTTTTTTTTTACTTCACTTCAGATATGAGTGTAGGGCTTTCATGAGTAACTCTTTGACTTTTTGAAATATTTAAAATAAAAAAATTGATAAGTTTTTTTCCTTAAATATTTCTCTTAAACAAAAGCATTTGACATTTTTACCATTTTGATTTTATTAGCTTTTTCAATTTTTTGGCAAAAAATCATATTTCTAAAGATTGTCGTTATAGATAGAATTTGAATTTAAATTTTTTTATTTTGGAGTTCGTTCATGGTTTCGATATGT
Source organism: Phormia regina (assembly GCA_001735545.1). Classification (NCBI taxonomy): domain Eukaryota; kingdom Metazoa; phylum Arthropoda; class Insecta; order Diptera; family Calliphoridae; genus Phormia; species Phormia regina. Next base: position 3,439 of record MINK01172385.1, read on the forward strand.
TTCGCTTGTTTTTTTTTTTTATTTTAATGATAATTTATAAATAAAGCTTTATTCGGTTTGATATCAGTTTATTATTTTTACGGATATATTGGGGGCGACTTTTGTTTTTATTTTCTTAATTTTATTTTTTAATTCTTTTTGTTAAAGATAATGATAATGAAATTTTGAGTGGTTTAACTGGTTGTGCGGTTGATTTCAATTATGACGCGTGCTATAATTTAACAAGACAAGTTACTCACTCTTGGCTAATGATGAATACAAAATTTAAATAAATTGAAAATAAAATAAAAACAAACTAAAGTAAAATAAATAAACAAATGATAACTGAATGATATGAGATAACTGTTAACTTGTAAAGTGCTGATGAAGATGAAAATGTAATTTAACTTTTTGTAATTTTATGCTACACTGATAAAAAAAATAGTTTTGATGTTAGTGTAATGAGGGAATATTTAAAAACTCCTTAAAGTTTTTTTTAATTGATTTATATAATTTTATAGCAGATTTAAAGTTTTATTTTATTAAGAATAAATATTAAAAATTCTTTATATATTTTTTTTTTCAAATATCTGCCTTAACAAACTGGTTGTTGTTTATTTCAACTCTCTGCTTTGTTTCCTAAACTGAATAATCAGCATGAAAATTCTCTTTCTCACACACACACACAAACATACTTACATTTTAAAAGGAGTGCACAATACCCCAGCAAACACAGCGGTTTCATTTTATTTTAGTAATAACGATGATTTTTAAATCCAAATAAGTATAACACCATTCATGTACTCAACGATATTTTGGTTCAGTTCAGCATACTCCTGAGGAAGAAAAGCGCACTTAACTGAAATATTTCTGATAAAAATGTCAACATTGATGTCAGTCTGACTTGAGGATTACTGCACGTCGTTCTAATGATTGAAAGTGCCTAGTGGACCTATTTTTAACATGTTTTTGCCCATTTGGCTATTCACTGATCAGCGCTTAATGTCTGAAATATCAAGGACGATTCGGCCCCTAAACTGAAAAGTATATTTAACATAACTAGTCAAAGTTAAAATGAGTTGTTCCATCAAAATAGAAATATAGAAATATATACATTGAAATATATAATTGATAAAGACTAAAGTTTTTCAAACAGTTGAAAACCAAGCAATCATCTGAATCTGATCGCACATGATATTTATAGTGAACTATTAAAATTTTGTTGATATTGTAGCCTAAATCAGAACATTACCAAAATAGGACCGAAGTATTTATCTTAAACAAGTTTGTAATCATAAATTGCCTTGTTGTTTTTGTTTTGGCGGTACCAAAGCAGAGTTTTTGGACTATAATTCGAATACGTATTTTCTGTGTCGTTACAAACTTCATCAGCATTCATGGTGTCTTATTCATTTGGGTTCCGTTAAAACCTAAACATATCTAGTGAAGCCAGCCTCTATTGCCTAGTGGGAACTGTATATCATATAAGGAAACCATTGAACAGTATAAACAGACTATTTATATCCCAGGCGAAAAATAAACAACTTTATAACAATCTCTAGCTTATATAAAAGTGTTTGCTGGGACATTTTAANATAAAANTATGTACGTGAATNCANTTNTTTTTTTNTTGGANTCTTGTAATAAACCATGAGAATAATAATAACAATAACAACAATAATAACAAATATTGTAAATGTAAGTTGTCTTCTTTACACATTGTTTTAAAGCTTAATTTGTTGTTATTATTTTTGCATAAACATCAACATTCTCTTTCCTCTACACAATAACAACAAACACACTCTTACAATGTTGTCCGAGAGATGTTATGTTGTTGATGGCAATAGTGATGTGTTTTTGTTGCTGCTGCTCCATTGTTTGTTGTTGGTTGGTAGTGATTTTATGTTGCCATTTAAGCTGCTGTTAAAGACTAACGTTGTGGTTTGTGTCTGCGTCTCGGTTTAATATTATATTTTCCTCTTTTGGTTGTTTGGTTGCCATGTGACATGTTATCATGTTGCAAAAATCATTTTTTATGAAATAGTGGCAAAGAAAATGTTGTATTTAACATCATGTATGATGATGTTTAATGTTGGCAGTAAATGATAAAGAAAAAATGGAATATATTTAACGATTTTTTTTTTTTTTTTTTTGAAAATTATTAAACAAAGATGGAATTTCATTAACATTCTTTGAAGGAAAATTGCCTCTGATGTAGAAAACTAGAATGAATTATTATTTTCCTAACATTTTCGAATTTAAACTCTTAAAATTTCTTTATGATCAATTAATTTTCTCCTCCTAGTTTTTTTTTTCCAAAGTTCTCCAAACCTGTTCTTTGTTGCGCTTCTTTTAAATCGTACACAGACAACAATAATATATTTTAGCAAAACTTATAATAATATTTATTACTTTTTATATTAATTTAAATGTTTAATTGATTCAATTCATGTCGTATTAAGAATTTCTTACGCTATAAATAAATATTTGACATTTTGTTTAATTTTGCAAAATAATATAAAGAAAAAAATATTTTAATTACAAAAGCACTATAAACTTTTTTCAAAAGGCGTTAACTTTAAAAAGTGAACTTGTTTTTATTCTTTATTTTTTAGGTCTACCACTTGTTAGCCACAATCTGGAAAAGTCTTAATGAAGCAATAAATAATTAAATTTATTTTATTATATTATTTGAACTCGTCATAAAAATAAATAATTAAAAATCAAATCAATATTGTTTTAATTAAAAATTGTATGTATTAATAAAACTGTAAGAAAGTTGTATAAATAAATTATATTTTTTTATTAATTTTAATTTTGATTTAATAAAAGATAACAAAAATCATGTTATGTTATTGATATACAATTTGTTTAAATAAATCAAGTCATTTTCAAATAAATAAAATATAAAATTAATTAATACTTTTGTACCTAATAGCGATTTTGTATCTAAATTTCATGGTTTTATATTTAATTCAAAAACCAAAAAGGAATTTGAACGAAAATTTTCTATTAAATAGAACATTTAATAAACTAATCTAGAGGAGGAAAATTTATAAAGAAAATTTAACGAAATTAAAAAAAAAAAAAATAAAAATTATAAGAAAAAAATTTAATGAATTTTTTTTATATTAAAAGGAAAATTTTACAAAAATTTTCTGTTAAAAAGAAAAGAGGAAATTTTCTACAAGAGGATTTTTTTTAACATCTTTATTTACAATCTGTCCATTTAAGGACAATAAGTAAATGTGATACAATAAAAATAACATTAGTTGTTGACTCCATTCGAGAACAACAAAAATAACAAAACAAATAAACATAAACTATAAAATAAACAACAAATTAAAGTTGGGGGATTATCTCCTGAATGGTAATTCCAGGATATGATGTCTATTAAGTCTTCTAACTTCTGCATTATCATCAAGTAGCGCAATAGCTAACGGGTTGATATGGTGACTTAACCTTTCGAGATAGTTTTGGGAGTAAGAGGAATATTTAACAAAAATTTTCTACAAGAAGAAAATTTAATAAGAGGAAAATTTCTATAAAAAGAAACTTTTTCATAAATTTTCTGTATAAAAAATGATCGTATATTTTCTATATGAAAAATATTATAATTATCTATAAAAATAAATTTTCATTTTATAATCAACAAAACTGCTGGGCCATGTATATTATTCAGCTGTTTGTGGCAACATGTGGTTGTTGTGGCATTGACTCTCTCACTTTTCCTACGAAACACTTAATGCAAAATATCCATATAAAGTAAAAAAAAAAACTGTTGAATTATAATTTTTTTGTAGCCCAGATTTTTATTTTTAAAATATTTTTTTTTTATTGTCTGTCGGTTTTTTGTTTAACATTTTTTTGCCTCTCAGACAGACAGTTGAACAATAATGAAATTGAATTGTTGCACTTTATTAAAAAATAATAAATACAAAATAAAAAATATATAAAAAAAAAGTTATTATCGTAATTTTTAAATTTACACATCAGTGGATTTAATTGCATCACCAAGAGTCGTTTTCAGAGAATGAGTAAAGCAGAGAGAGAGAGAGTGAGAGTAAGCAAAAGAAAAAAAAGCGTTGCAATTGTCGTTGCATATTGTTAAAATCACAACAGATGTGTTGGTTTTTTGATTTTGTTTTATAATAAATGAAATGAAAACTCATCAGTTGCCAGTTACCAATGCTGCATGATGATGACTTTCATCAGAGGAAGAGTTGTTTGGTTGTTGTCAAACCACAACTTTAAGTTGCCGTTAACAAAACTGCATCAATATGAATATATGGTTGTGGTAAAAAGAACAATGTACTCTCGCACTATTAAATATGTAAATTTTAATAAACTTTCAATTTTCATTGATATTAAGTGTGTGTTTTATTTTTTTGTTTTTCATATTCTCAATTAAATTTTTATAGCTTGATATTGAGATAGGGTTTCATTTTTGTACTAAGGAATAAAATAACCGAATTTTTATTATTTTTTTTTTTTTTTAAATAATTTAATAATCTTTTAACATTTTTACATTAACTTAAATTTTTGTTTTCATGCTAATATTCTTTTTATATCTATGTTCTCTGTTTAACATATTTATTGAAATTTATTTTTCATTTTAACATATATATGTATTTTTGGTTATTGTAATATTTTTTTTTTCCAATATTTAGTTTTAATAGATTTTATTGTATCTTTTAAATTAATAACGTTTTTCAAATACAATTCTGTTGTTTGTTCTTTTTTTATTTTTATTTTTAATTTACCACAATGAAAATTGCATTTATATTTTAGATGTTTATTTCTAAATGCGGCTAAAAATTCAATTTATTAAAATAATTTTCTATAGAAAATAAACATATTTATACAAATAATATATATAAATAAATAAATATAGAGAAAGAGAGTGAAAAAAATAATAATATATTTAGATAGAAATCAGTAATTATAAAATTTATTATATGAAATGAAATAATATGGTTATAAAACTATAGAAAAACAATAACAACAATAAGTTTAAAAAAAGGTAAATAATACATAGATTTTTATTATTGTTTTGGATATAAATATATTGGAAAAGTAATAAAAATTGTATAACTAAATAAATAAAATAATTGAAAATATTAATATAAAGTAAATAGAAATAAAATTACATTGGGATATGATTAGGCGTGGATCCAGCTTAAACTTATGGGGGAGGAAAATGGAATGAGTTTCATAACTATTTCTTTAAATTTTAATATTTAGTGCAAAATTTTCACTAAGAGTTTCCATTTTGGGGAGGGAAATTTTAATTTTTCCCTCCCCATGGATCCGCTCCTTGATATGATAGTAAATATAAATTAAAAGACATTAAGTTAGGGAAACATTTGTGTATTAAAAAATAATAATAAATAAACACATAAATATAAAACTATATTGGAATTCTTCAATATTTTTCAATATTTTATTATTACCCAAATAGCAAAAAAATCTTCTTTGGGGAAGTTGTATTGAGTAAAGTTTAATCAAGACAAATTCTCTCTTCTCAGGCTCACCCAATACTTTTGCAAATAATCAAACCGTTTCAAATTCTCTTATAAAGTTAGTCTCACCTTTCCGAACACACGAAAACTTCTTTTAAATGAAAAATAGCTCATCGTTTGCTTCTAATAGCAATTAATTGCGTTCATAGGGGACCTTAAATATGGTTTCTTTCTTATCTTACTATAAACTTAGCAAAAAAGTTATGTTCACAGAATGGAAGAATTTTTTTACACTTAATTCATTTAATTCAAAGCCAATTTATGCTTCTGCAAGTGGTCCATGGCCATAAATCTGGTTCGAAGGATGATGAAAATATCACAATGGACCATTGCGAAAGTTAATTATTGTTATTGTTTCAATATTGTTTGGGTCATCAAACTTATCTTTCTTACTAGAACCAATCAGGTTTGAAGGACCAAAAACCATTAAAAAATTAGAATTTGATTATTTCCTTTGTTATCTTGGCTTACCTGACACACAGTTTTTGGTCTACAACTAGACATCAGACACTAGATACTAAAGACTGTACAAGAATAAGTTTGTGCATATAATTGAAATTGAATAGACTTTATCAGCATTTATGTTACAGTAATAACTTCATCTTATAAAAATAAAAATAAGTCTACAAGCGTATAAAAAATATAAATTAGTCTGATTAATCCATTCCAATTTTTAGATTTTTAAATTTAGCGGGTTTAATTTGGATATTAGTTTTTGTTTATATCCCTTGGATTTTTTATCGAATTTAAAAATAATATTGCCGGAAAAATATTATAAATATTATTATTAAATACTATTATATATTGTATATATCAATGAGTCCATATAAATATTATATTTTTAAGGATTTCTTATAAAGTTTATAGAAATAATAAATAAAATTTATTGTTTGTGTTCGAGTTCTACTAACATCCTGTTAGATTTTCTGATTTAAAAATTGAGGGATTATAGATTCCTATCGGATCAGGAGGCTAATATTAATCATTTCGAATATGTATATTCTTTTTTATAATCGCCAAAAATTGATCTATGATATAATAGGATAGAAATTTCACATATAGTATCTCAACATAAAATACGTTTACATGATTAGGTTATTTCTCCCGGATAGAGATTTTTTGCATTTTAGTACAAAAAAATGTGAGTTTTTCTAATTCCTTAATTTTCATATAAACATATCAATACTATGTAACATCTAAATGTTCCTTTAAAGTTTATTTTAATTCAAACATTAATATTATATAAAAAAAGAGCTTCAAACCATAATTTTCGGTTTATTGGTTCACGGTCTGAAGTTAAAGTCGTTTTCAAGTTGAAGTTAATTTATTAAGTTAACAGACCTATAGGTCATCAGAATACTTTCAAAGAAAACATTTGATACAAAAGCCCAATGAAATTATTATAATATTGGTATCACCTTTGCCTGCATGAAGCACCGTTTAAGCCGGATATATAGAGGGATGGACAGACATCACCATTATTCCAAAAGAAACTCAGAATACTAAAGATTTTCTTTTTTACTTTACAATATATATAAAAAATCGTGATCATTACATAATTGATATCAACTTTTCCTCATAAAAGCATTATATTCGATCCATGTAATTCCAAACCAAGACGGACGGATATATTCTGTCTAGAAAATCAAATATTTTTAAAATTCTTTTTTTAATAAAAAAATAAATAAAATAAAATAAAATAAAATAAAATGAGATCATTAATTTTCTTAAATTAAATGCTACTTTTGACCTCTTTCTCCTCATTGTGTTACGGTTCGAGAACAGTCAATTAAAGAAAAGGTATTAACTGAAACATCTTTAGGAAATTTCGACAGCTTTTCGGTCCTAAACTTAACTTAACATATCCTCGAGCATCATTAACATCCAAATTTTTTACCACGAAGCTGCAAAAAATCTGTCAGTACATACGTTTCGTCGTACATTTTACAACATGAACATTTTTGTATGAAATTTGATTTTAATTTCAGTGCCCTTTTCTTGGTTTCTAATTTTTTTTGCAGCATTCCAGTTTTAAACCTTTTGGACTTTATATGTTTTTAACTTCAGAAAAAAGTTGAAAAGAAAAATATGTGTTTAGATTATTTCGATCGCACTCCTTATGATTTTGTTTCGAATGTTATTTTTACTAGAAAATATTTTAAAAGATAAATAAAAAGCCTTGGTGACCTTTGTTATCTATTCTAAAAATGTAGTAAATTTTTTGTTGGTTCATCATGTTAGGAACACAAGCAACAACATTCATTAGCAAAAAATAAAACAAAATAAAAATAATAATAATTCTACATGTTAGTCATAATATTGTAAAAGTTGTTGTTGTTTTTTTTTTCAATTTTTAACTTTAATTCTTACATTATCATCTCCACCATTTTTGTTTATTTTCTTTTTTTTCGTTTATTTGTCTTGTGGCTGCTGCTATTGCTGATGATGGTGTTTTAGATTTATTACATCCTAATGTCCTATCAATGCTTCAGATAAAACAACAACAAAAACACTCAAGCTAAAACACACATACATACACACAGCTATACAACTAAGCAAATGTTGCATTCATGCCACACAAAATACAATATTGTTGCAATGTGCATCAAAAAGACACCAAAAAAAAAGGAGCAAATGTGGAAGGAAAAAAGTTACAACAGCAGCTTTTTTTAACATTTTGTTATGCTACATTAATGGATATATCACATCACACACAGATACTCTTAAACACAAACACACAATCACTCCAACACACACATCCACACACGTATACATAAACATAAATACAATGTGCTGCAACATTAAAGGCCATAAAACACATTGAATACAAGTTGCTGTGATTGGTCTACTAACTGATGGTATGGCGCCGCCCATATCTGGTTTTTTATAGTGTTTTTTTCCTCTTTGTTGTTGTTTTTTATATATATATTGTTTTTGCTTTCAATGCTGCCAGGCAAAGTTACTTATCTTGTATTATCTCACTTTTTTTTTTGAGTAGTAAATTCTTGTGGTTGTTGTTTAGTTTCTACACCATCACAAAATACAAAAACATCAACAAAAAAGCCTCAAAGTAACAACAGCAACAATAAGAACAACAACTATTTATGCAGCAGCAACAATAACACCAACAACACTAACTACAAGCACCAAATAAATATTGATAGTGAAGTTTTAATATCTGCATGTGTGTGTGTATGTAAGTGTTGTTTAGCTAGTTTTTATTTTCACTGTATATGTGAGAAATTTTTTTTATAAAAAAAATATATAAATTGAGGAACCAGAAAAAAGAATGGCGTTTTAAATTTGTGTGTGTGTCTGTGTGTGTGGGGGTATTGATGTATTCGATTACTTTTGTTCTTATACAGGTGTTGATAAAAATACAAAAGCACCTATTACCTTACATATCGACGATATTCTTAGACTCACTCTCTCTATAAAAGATATTAAAATATTAATGATGGAAATTAATGATTAAGTGAAAAAATATTCAAATGATTTTTTTGTTTTGTTTAAATTACACTTTTTATTATTAATTATTAAGTCATTGAATTATTCGTTTGGAAAAATATTGTTTTAAAATCTTCAGAATCTTAATAATTTTAATACTTCAAATATATACAAATTTAAAAATCGAATTAATGTTTGCAAATCTATGCATAAATTTTAATTATATTAACAAACCAGAGTCCTGCACAGAAAAAAGTAATAGACGACTTCAATTACGAAATTGCTTACATTAATTAAAGTATTAATTGTTTCTGCTTCAATCATCAAAATGATAATATTAATAACTACAATGATTGATTTTATTATTACTGCTTTTTCTTAAGTTTTTGAAAATTATCTTAAATTTATTTTATTTCTATATTTTTACAGACAAATCTTTCATTTTTCTTAATTCAATTATAAAATAAATAATATTAATAAATAATATAATTAAATTCCAATACAATGTTAGTTAATAATTTTACTAAAAAATAATTTGAAATATTTTTTCTCTTATGTCATGATTTGGCTTCATATCGAAATTGTCAATAAATTTCTTTTTTACAGAATGTTTAAGATAAATTTTCGTTCAATTTTGTTTCTTATAGAAAAATTTCATCAAGTTTACTTATTATTAGAGTATTTTTGTTAAATTTTCTTTATACAGAAAATTGTTTGTTAAATTTATTTTTTAGAAAAAGTTTTGTTAATTTTTTTTTAGAGAAAAATGGTAATTTCTTCTGGTCAATTTCTTCTTAATTTTTTATAGAAAATTTCTCGTTTAATTTTCTTTTTGTACACAGAAAAGATCACCAATAAACAAAAATATATGAAAATAATTCATTCGATCAAAAACTTGCTCAAATTTGCACCTTTCACCAAAATGATTGTATCAATTACTAAAAATTTCCATTTTTAGAAAAAATTTTCTTTTATATTTGACTGAAAAATTTTGTTGATTTTTTTTTTGTAGAAATTTTTTTGCAAAATTTTATTTTTGTGAAAAATGTCGTTTTTTTGTTTTCTATAGAATTTTTTTTTTCAATTTTCTTTTAAAAAGACTTTTATTTTCTTTTTATAAAAAATTAATTATAAACTTTCTTTAAAAAATATTGTATATACGATCGGTCTTAAAACCAGTTTTTTCAGTCAATATGCTGTCGGTTTTATCAAAATATTAATTTTTCGAACGTTGAATAGATCGATTTTTTAAACACAAAAAACCGTTTTTAAAAATAATATTTTATTTTTAGAAAACCTGCACTAAATAGTGTTATTTGAATTGAAATTTAAGAGTAATTTTTTAAATATTTATATAGAATGATTGATTGAAATATATAGTTTAAGGTATAACTGATATTAATTCAGCAAGATTTAACTAATAAATTGGTTATACAAAATTTTGAATGGAATTTTAATAATTTTAAAACTAATCAGGATTATTGGAAATATTAAAATTATATAATATATTTTTTCGCACTAATAAAATTATTCTGTGTCGCCGAAACTTCGGCTAGGCTTAAGGACTTTCTCCTCTGGGTATGTCAAACATCAGCAGCGATGAATATGAGAAACATTTTTTAAATCCCCTATTTTTATACAAAATTTTAATTTGCTTCCCAAGTTAGTTAGTTAATATGGTCGTGTTATGTATTACTATAAAGTATTTTTAAATGCTTTTAAATGGCATACAATTAAGATCAGACAGTTATTAACAAAGACAGTCAGATTAATATATTAAAATTTTAAAGGTCTATATCTCTTAAACCGCGAAAGAGCGAAAACAATTTGCATAACTATAATCTCAAGTAAAAGTACTCCCGAATCAGTATCAAAATTATCGTGATTTATGCCATATTTTTACACCCCATTTAAATTTGTTTAACTATATTTTTTTCGTTTTTTAAAGATATTTTTAAAATGTTTCAACTACAGACGGTACAAAAATAATTACCAGGGAAACCAAAATATGCAATTGCATGTTTTTTCCTGGACGTTGAATAAAGTCATTGATAAAATATTTATCCGTTTTATGACAAATAAATTATTTTGGCATAGATTTGTTAGTGCATATTATACCCTTTATTGCATATATTTTGGATTTGGCAATTGTTAATGCATATTTATAGGGCATATTGTTATTTTTAGGGCATATTTAACGTTTTTAGAACATATTATGTCATTTTAAGAATAAGTTGTCATCTCAAGAAAGAAAAATAAGAAAATAATAAATTTTAAAATTAATTAACTTTAATGGATACCATTTTATCATTAAGAAGTATGTCATGTAGCCAGAAAATTGAAGATTATGATTGAAGTTTATATTGTAAAACAATATTTTTTAATACTATCATCGAGCCCTAATCACGAAAATATCGTAAGTGTAGTTAACAAAATTTTATAAGAGAAATATTTTTGTGATTTTACACATTGTTTTATGTATGAAAAATGTCAGTTACAATAAAATTTCGCTTCAACTGCTACTCACAGTTACGCAACGAATAAATTATATTAACTAAGTCTTTGCACTATTTTTTTATTAAAATTTTACATAATAAAATATAAAGATGCAAAAATTAAATTATGTTCTCAGTTGAAGTAAAGAATTCCAAATAAAAATGTTCGACTCATCAAAAAAATATTAAAATAATAGTAAATCAACTGACAAAATGTATTTACGTACTTCGGTACTTGAAAGTTTAATATTTTGCATCTCTGAAGTACTTCACCCAAAAGTTTGACGTACTAATTAAGCTAAGTTCCTCATAAATGCATGAAGTTTACGGCAGCTGTTAGTTGCAGTTGAAGCGAAAGTACTTTATGTAGTTGAGCCTTAAATCTGAAAGACACGTGATACGTCGATGTAATTTTGATAGATGCTCCGAATTATAGATCAAATCCAGGATCAATATGATAATTTTGATAAAAAAATATAAGAAGTCTTTGTTTTATAAGTGCATATTTTCACGTTTTTAGAGCATATTTTTCGCTTTTTATTGCATATTTAATGCGTATAAAATCCATTTTTTAGAGCATATTGTGGTTTTCCTAAAATTTTTCTATACACAGAAAAAAGTCACTAATTAACAAATATATATGAAAATAATTCATTCAATTAAAAACTTAAAAATTCCCAATTAATAAATTAATTAAATCAATCAAGTAGATGATTGAATGAATAAAAAAGGTGTATAGGAAAAAAAAACATTCCAAAATTTATTTTTTATTTTATTTTTTCTTGAACATATTTATTAAATTTTGATGCAAAATTAAACAACTGAGTTAATTGTAAAAAGGTAATAATTTTTTCTGTATAGAAAGGTTTTGTTAAATTTTCTTTTCATAGAAAATGTTTATTAAATATTCTTTCTGTAGGAAATTTTTCGTTAATTTTTTTATAAAAAAAAATCTTTTTCTTAAATCTTTTTCAGTTAAAACCTTTTCTTAAAAGTTATTTTTGAATTAATTTCTAATTATTAACTGTGGGCTTATTAAGTTGTTTTATTTTTTATTTTAATTAAAAACCAATTTGCTAAATCTATATTCTGCAATTAAATGTTTTTTTTTTTTTTCTTTTTCTTTTATTAATATACATTTTAAATATATTTTATGAATAAAATATGCACATAATATTATAGATAAAATTCATTCTTTTTTTTTAGTTAAAAACTTGTTAATTAATATTATTAACATTGTAAAACATGGTGTTAACATGCCTGCCCTATTTTGTTGTTAAAATAATGTAAAAATGTCAACAAAAACAACAACATAATTATGCAAATTTCAAATGACAATTAAGAAACTACTTAATGAACAAAATAGGAAAATAATATCATTTTTTTTATAAAAAATAAAAAAATAAATTATAAATTATTTTCTCTGTTTTCTTGCAGGTGAGTGTGTTAACGAAATGTTTATATTTCTCTAAAGGGTGAGTGGAAATTTTTAATTTGTATTTTAAGTAATTTTGCTATATTTATAATAGAAATGAATTTTTAAGCAAATCCGCCTTTAAAAAAATTTGTTTATGAGTTCTTATCAGTTCTTTGCAAATATTTCATATTTTTTAGATTATTTGGGTTTTAGAAAATGTATTATTGAATATTATTAATTTTAATATATAATAGTAAATCACTCAACATGCTTTAGTTTATTATGAAAATATTCGAAGAATGAAAACTATAGAACTTTTTGTAACGCATCAATATATTTAACTATTGACACACATACAAATAAAACTTAAAATAACTTTATTTTTATTCTTACTTCCATATACAACTCAATTCGTATCGAATAATAAAAAGTTGCTTAAGCGAATTTTTTTCGCCTGGCAGCCACAAGAAAAATGAGTCCTTGGAAAATGACATAAATGCGATACGTTGTCGGTATGAGTTTTTTTCCTTAATGCATCATAGTTATTCATATGTGTGAGAGATAGTTTCCTAGTGTGGGTGTTTCTTTCTTTTTTATGATTTTAAATTGCAATATTCAAGTCATTGCAAAAGTTATATATCATTCTTTTCTTGTGTTGTTGTTGTTGTTTTTTTTATTATTTTTGTTCTTCTTGTGCTTTCGAGCATTTTTCTTATCGTATGAAACAGTTTTGTTTCCCTTTTTTTTGCAGTAGTAATCTGCCGCTTTATCAAGATTCACATTAAAATGTATCTCTTTTTTTTGCACTTGCTCTCTTTCAGTTACAAAAATAGATATATACGCATATATTTGTTAAGGATATGCATATATGCATGTATATGTATGTAGGTTTATGTATGTATATTTGTGTGTATTATATATGCACATTTAAGCTTTTCCTTTTTAACGTATATTTTTTTTCTTGTTTGCTATCTTTAGTAACAGTGATACATTTGTATAGTTTCTGCATACTTGCACATGCACATACTTACACATACATACATACATCATTGAATTAAAAACTATTTTACTAATACAGATATATATTTATATGTATTACCCAGCAAACATACACTTAAGAATTTAAATTAATAATAAACTTAATAAACT
>MINK01172385.1:17545-27910 GCA_001735545.1 Phormia regina
TATATATATATATATATATATATATATATATATATATATATATATATATATATATATAAGTTTGTCATTTTGTTTGTTATTGATAGACAAGTAATTATCGATGTTTGTTTGAAATTAGTTTTTATAAAGCCACAGTCATCGGATATAGATATAGGTTTTTCAAATCAAATGGTAAGTCAGAAATAGTCGGAAAGTCGAAGATAATGGGAAAAAGTTAAAAATAGTCAAAAAGTCGAAAAGTCGACGTTTTTGTTCAAACTATAAAACCCTTCTCCAAAGATCGTTATTGTTGTCGATTTTTTTAATCTTTTACATATATGAGATAGCGACTTAGTTAGTGCACGGAAAAATCAGAATTAATTAAAATCGGTCTTTTTATAGCCACACTATAAGCTACGGTCTTCGTTCTTGTAGATATCTGCCTCCAAAAATTTTCGATATTTAAAGTCAATCAGTCGGTCGGCCATAAAAATAACCTATAAATAAGTAAGTAAATAAATAAACAAATAAATAAATAAATAAACATTTTGCAACGATTGCGTTTTGTTTATTGGGTTCATACATGTACAACATGTTGCTGCAGTAATGATACATAAATATACATAGTTGTATATATATTTATGTATGTTTGTAATAAGTTCTTAAAATATGTGTAGTCACAGTGGTCCACAACAACAGCAGTTTTGAATTGCCATTTTAGTTTTCCACTAACATACGTAGTTTTTTTTGGAAAGACCCTGATAAGAGTCTTAGACATAAAAATCTGGAAAAATCTAGTAAGTGAATAGTCTTTTCTTTGTTTTCAAAAAATTGCATCCAGTGTCATCAGTTAATCTGCTTCGTACGCAATGATGTTAAGTATGACAATTTTAAATAATTTTGACGATTTTTAAAACCTACCATCATAGGTGGTTAGGGTATTATGCGTTTGTGTTGATGGTTGTAACGCACAGAAAAATTTTCGGACTCCCTCCATTCAGAATCACTTTCTGAGTTGATTTAACTATGTCCGTCCGTCTGGCTAGCTATCTGTCTGTTATTTTTAAAATTCGTTATAATCGGTCCATTATTTCTCCTATTTTCCATACAAATGTTCTCCCGAATAGAGGCTTAACGGTCATAAATAACTTAAATATAGCAATATTTTATTGAAATTGGTTACAAAGAAGTTTAAAATAAATTTATTATAATTATTTTTATAAATTATAAACAACTACCCAACTATGTTTCATATCTGCGATAACTCAATTTTAAAAATTTTTCAGGGCAGCTA
The DNA here is from genome assembly GCA_001735545.1 of Phormia regina. Lineage (NCBI taxonomy): Eukaryota > Metazoa > Arthropoda > Insecta > Diptera > Calliphoridae > Phormia > Phormia regina. Next base: position 18,819 of record MINK01172385.1, read on the forward strand.
GAGAACTGTTATAAAAATCAAAAATTTCTATCGAAATGCATATTGTTGTGTCAACAAAATTTCCGTAAATAATAGTCGTTGGAAATTCTTAAAATATCTGCACTTAAGATGTTTTGTCAAAAATTCACAGATATTATTTAAATTATGATTTTTATTAAATAGATGATTATTACTACTATTTTTTTTTAAGTGTTTTTAATAATAACGTTCTTTTTTGACAATTTTTTCTTATTTTTGACGATTTAAAAAATTCTAACACCACTGCTTACATGTGCTCAAATTCAACAATTTTAAAAAAATATCGCAATATTGTTCCTAAGTGAAAAGATCAACGGGATACTGTATGCTGCTATCGGTGCTCCACAATTGTCACAAAAAAAAAAAAAAAAAAAAAAAAACATAAGTTTATGATAAACTCTAAACAGTTCCTTTTATTCTAAATATAATCATTAGCAACTCTCCCTCTCTTTTTCCTACTACAAAGTTGGGAAGAATTTATTTAGTTAGATTTACATAAAATTTAAGAGAGAGAGCATAGCTATAAGAGTTCAAAATACCTCTTAAAAAAAGCTTTTTGTGTACTAAAATATATATTAAAATATAAAATAGTGTACATTTTTTCCAGCAAAATTATGTCAGCTAGACATTTTTTTTAAATCTATAAGTTTATCGATTTGTGCTTTTGTACAAAAACAATTTTTGTAGAAAATAAAAATTTTTGATCTCTAATAAAATCTTGTTGTTTTTTAAGATATCTTAACGTAATTTCAAAAAATTGTTGGAATTATAATTTAAAGTTTTGTAAAAGAACAATTCAAAGCTGCCTTATTTTGAGCTCTATTAGCACCGTTTCTAAAGGGTATGTGGGGTCCCCTTTTCGAACTTAAAATTGTACACTCCTAGTTAGTCGATAAGAACATACAAATTTATTTTTAAAAAACAATTCGCCCACAATGCACAGTGCCATATTAAGCATGTATATAGATTTTTTCTTAGTCTGGCCATTTTCTTAATGACTAGCGGCATGTGCATTTTCAAACCAACCCCCTTTCCTCCTCCTCCCTAACATGCACAAATATTTAAATCTGCATATCAAAAACTAAATGTGTGAGTGTTGGGTTGGGGAGTAAAATAAATGATATCAGTGCAATTTTTACTCATACATGTAATACTTACAGTCACAAAATAAACAAATATAAGCATTTGTATGCGTGTGTGTGTGTTTAAATATCAGAGAAAAAAGAGAATATGTATGCAAGGATATCTTAAGTTTTACGTTTCATAAAATTTTTGGTTATAAAATTGTTACTCGCTGATAAAAGTAATATTTTCAAAATCGTGTTGCTTTTTTTTTGTCAATGTAGTTGTTGTTCTTCATATGAATGAATATGAATTTCTTATGCTCAATTTTTTTTGTTAAATTTTTAACTATATGTAGTATGAATATGAGAACATATGAGTTGGTGTAGTATATCATTTCTTACCATGCACGAGTTAATATGAATAATAAATACATTTTGCTTTTTGTGAGTTTTAGAGTTTTATCTTTTTTTTTATTTTTCAAATCTTTTTAGTTAGACGACAAATATAATACAGAGACAACAACAAATATGTTGTACTAAATATCTGAAACAAACTCTTCCTAATACATCCATAAATTCTTCCTACTTGACTTGTTCTTGTTTGTTTTGTAGTGTTTGAGAAGAATATATTGTGTATTCTGTGATCAAGGTTGTTTGTTGCTGTTGTTGCTACTATTTCCAGGGATGCATATACATATATAAAGGATTTGCCTGTTAGCTTTTTTTTTGTCTCAAGGCATTGGGGAAAAAGATAAATGTGTTAATGATGAATATTTACTTGAGTTCATTAAGTTATAGTTATTTGTTGTTGCTACTGCTTTCGCTGTTCTTGTTGTGTTATCGTATTGTAATAAATTTTGCTTGCAACGCGAAAAAAACGAAATGTTTTAAAATTTTTAAATGAACAAATATTTATGGAAGAAATATATTTTTAAACAACACTAGACAACAATATTTTTGGGGGGCGGAATCATTCCAACTGCATTTGATGCAATAAAATATCCAATTTTTGTCCTATAACTTTCTAAACTTTTCTATTTTTGTACCAAAGAATTCTCAGATAAATCGAAAAAATAATATCGAAGCTAAAGACATTTCGCACAAATGTTTAGAGGATATTTTATAAGAACATTAAATTCATTTATCTTATCGTATAGGGGATAATTTTAGTCCGTTTTTAAGAAGTGCCATTAAACTTGGCATTAACGAGTTAAAATGATTTGCAGATATTTTCTCCGTTAAAATTTACTAGGGGCCTTCAAAGATACAAAATCATTCGGCTTATCATGTGCTCTTAAAAATAAAATTATAAAATTTTCCCATATTTCTTATATAAACTCCATAAAGTATGCAATAAAATATAACATAAAATTAAAAGTATTTTTATACAAACACAGAAAAAACGAGAGAAAATGTTATAGTCTATCAAGCCCGACCATATGATACCCCACACCATTGTAATTAGGGCAGGGGTCCTTTATTAGACTTCGAACCAAATGTTGAATGATATTCATATTAAGTGTAAAATAAAACAAAAGAATAGAGAATATTGCGTCGATGCTATCATTTATACGAATTTATTCACTTTTAGGTGATTTCCGAAAGATGGCCTTATATGGGATCTATGGTAAATTACTGATCGATCTTTGTAAAATTTTATAGTATCATTTATTTTTATATAAAATTTATTTTTGTCGCATATTAACTTGATACTAACATTTTAATGGGATTTATGCCCGATAAAGTGATTTTCTGAAAAGAGGTTTATAGGGGAGCTATGGTCAATTATGAACCGATCTTTCTGAAAATCGGCACACAGATTTAAACTTATGTAAGACTTATATGTGCCAAATTTCATTCAAATAGTCTGATTACAAAGTTTAGATGGACGGATAGACGGACGGACAGCGTTAAATCGACTCGGAAAGTGATTCTAAGCCGAGTGGTATAAATTAAGGTGGGTCTTAGACCAATATTTTTGGGTGTCACAAACATCAGCACAAACGCATAATACCCTCCCCACCTATGGTGATGTAGGGTATAAATATTACCATATATTTTTCTATCAACACAATTCTTTAATTTTGCATTAAAATTTAATAAAAATATTCAAATAAAACTGAAATAAGAATCAAATTTAAGTAAGATTTTATTTTTCTAAATTTTTAATTAACTCAATCATCCATTTAATTGAATTAATTAATTGGAAATGGAAATTTTTATGTTTTAATTTTTTCACAGTTTATAGTATTTTTTTTAATTGAATGAATAATAATAAAATGAATCATAAAACATATTTGATGATTCATTTTATTATTATTATTTTTTTTTCGGTGAAACATTATTAATAATAATTCCATCAATATCATTTCATAATATGAACGCTTAACTGTATGAACTTTGGATCTCTAATGAAATTTCATAAAATTTCTGTAGAACATTTCAACCCACTCAAGTTTTAATAGAATTTTATTTAATTATTTTTATAATTTTTAATAGAAAATGTTTTTAGATTTTGCTTTCAGGAAATTTTCAATGAATTTTGATTTGTTTTTTTTTTATGAAACAAATTTTCTATAATATTTTTATAAAAAATTATCGATATTTTTATAAAAAATTATCGATATTTTTTTAAAAAATTATCGATATTTTTATAAAATGCATATTAGTTTTTATATACACATTTTCGATAAATTGTGTTTTTAAATAAAATTAATGCTTTTTTTTCTCTTTAAAATAAATTCTCTTTAAAGAAAATTTCAATACATTTTCTCTTATAAGACTTTTTTTGTTTCGCAAATTTCGATGAAATTTTTCTTGTTTTTTTTTTTTTGGCAAATGTTTTTCCATAGAAAATTATCGATGAATTTTCTTTCTTCAAATAGATAATTTATCAAAATTTGTAAATAAAAGATTTAAAATTTGTTTTCTTTAGAGAGCACCTTAAAATTCTCGTTGCAGTTTCTATTTATAGAAAATTTTCGATAAATTTTTTTATATAAAAATTTCTTTGCCTTTAGTTTTATTGTTTTAGTTCAATAAATAGAACAAAACCCTTAATATTTTGATAACCTGGCGCCTTCAAACCTGTTACTATCATAACGATTATTAACTTTGTATTAATAAATGAATAAAATAATAAATCTCTTTTAAAGGTTTTCTTTTACACCCAAAAGACTAAAATAATATTCACACGAAGCCTAATAAAAAGTACACCTCCATCTCTAATAAAATTCTTTAACTAAAAGTAATAACCTGACAAACTGACTGACATACAAATTAAACTAAGAAAGTAAGGAAAATTATTTTTTTTTTATATTTATTTTATTTGATATAGATAAATTGATTGTAATATTAAGTTAAACAAAACGATAGAAATTTGTCAACATTATCATAATTAATCAAATTGATGCAGGCGACGGCGGCGGTGTCAGCATTAAAAGGTAAATGTCTTGGTCGGCATTAAAACAGAGGCACCTCCAACGCCACCATAATCATCATCGTCATCATCAAACTAAGTGTATTTAACAATAAAGACTACTAATCGCCCTCATAACTGAAATAAACTTAATGAAAAAATGCGGCATTTTTATACAATTTATATTATAAAACTGATAATAATAAATGATGGTAGAAGGAGAGAACGAGAGAGCGATTGTATGAGAAAAAAAATCGAATATAATTAATTATTTTGTTTTTTTTCTCCCGCTGAAAAAAAGCTTAAAAGATAGTAAAAGTTCTAGAAATATAACCACAATAATATGGAGGGAGAAAAGGCGAGAAAAAAATTTATTTAAAGAATGTTGTGGTGTAACTTTTATGGACAAAGTTTTATATCATTCTTTCTTTTGGTAACAACTTGGGTGGCCATTTATGCTTAATAGGAGTAGAGGAAAAAAAAAAAACAAAACAAAAATAAAAAAACATTGTTAACAATTTGTTGTAACTAACCGCCATCATCAATGTCATCTATTGATTTTAGAAGAAAACATTATAATTTGTTTACTTTGTAAGCAATTATTTTGTAATATCTACTATAAAAAAAATATTACTAATGGTACTAGTTAGTGGTGGTCTGAAAAAGGAATTACTTTCAAAGGATAAGAATAATTACAATTGGAGCGATAGGCGACAAAAGAAAATTAAAAAAATAAATTTATGGTAAATTTTCTATAAAAAGAAAACTTATCACAAATTAATTTCAAAAAGAAAATTTATCAAATAATTTCTTTGAAAGAAAATTTATAGGAAATTTTCTAAAAAAAAAATGTAAATCTTCATGCTATTCTCGTACTCATGACAACTGTCACTCACGTGACATGAAAATGTGAGAACTATCACTAAACATTTATAGAAAAATATTTTTTTCTTTGGAAGTCAGAATAAAAAAATTGTTCTTTTGTTTTTTTTTTTACTCTCACAATAAATTCTTTTTCACACGATCGATAATACCGATCACTGTTATAAAACATTTTTTATAAAAACAAAATTTATCACAAATTTTCTATATAAAACGAAAAGTTATCGCTGATTTTGTATAAAAGAAATTATTTTGCAATTTTTTAATTTTAACGCAAACTTTTTACAAAATAATGTTTTTTTATAAAATGTAAAAATATATCGATTATTTATTTACAAAAAAAAAGATCGATTATTTTCAAAAAATTTTTTAAAGCATTCCATAGACTCATACTGCATTAGATCCTGCAATAAATATGTATTAGTAAAATTGAGAGAGCTTTTCTATAGGTGTATCACATACATAGAAAAGCTCTCTCAACTTTACCAATACATTCATATTGCATGAGTTTATGCAGTATGTGTCTAAGGGTTGCTTAAAGAAAAATTTATTGCAAAAATGTATCTATAAAAAGAAAATTTATCACAACCTTTCTGCACAAAGATAATAAAAAATTTTTATAACAAAATATATCAAAAATTGTCCATAAATATAAAAGCTATTCTTAATTTTTTTTTCTAAAATATATAAACCTCTCTATCGTCTCTCTATCTATCAGATGTCTTACAAAAAATGTCCATCGCTTGTCTGACGTTTAATTTTCTTTTATTAAAAAAAAATATCTAGCGAAAAGTTGTGGCCTTTAGCTGGTTTTACTATCCAGCTTTTAGTTATTGTTGATAGCTAATGCTGTTGTTATTGTTGTTGTTGTTGCTGTTGCGGTTATTATTCACTAATGTTGTTGCTGCTATTGTTGACTTGCACTGGCAGCTTAATATAATATTGGAGACAACTATAACAACAATAACAACAGCATTGTTAAACCCTTTGATGTCGCGCCTGGCGTCTTTATTATCTCTTGTGATAACGTGTGTCAGTGGACGCTTTAGGCGAGGTTAGTTTCTTATATTATTTTCTTTTACAGTTTATTGCTGTTGTTGTGGTTTGTTGTATTTTTTTTTTTCGAATTTTAATATAAAAATATTTCTCATTTGTAGTAGTTGTTGCTGTTGTTGTTGAGTTGCATTTTGCTAACGTTCTTTTTATGGTTGTGATAACAAAGACATTTTTTTTTTTTTAAGTAATCGAACTTTTAGTTTACTAAAATATAGTATGATGATGAAGTGAAAATGATTATTCCATTACAATCACATACACTTGTACGTACAGGCTTTTAGGTATGTATGTGCGTATGTTTAGAAATGATCATTAAAAATTAACAACTTTTATTATTTTTAGTATGAAAAAAATATATGTTAATAACTAAAATCAGCTGGCATAGGAGAATTTTTCAATTAATTTTAAATTTTCTTCTATAGAAATTTTTTCATTCTCTTATATTTTCTTTTTCTATAGGAAATTTCAATACATATATATTTTTTTATATAGAAAATTTTCGATTTATGTTATTTTTCTAAAGGCTTTCTCCTTAAGATTAATCTTTATTTATAGAAAATTTTCAATAAATCGTCCTTTTGTATTATATTTATATTTCGACATTTTTATTTAAAAATGAATTTTTCATTACAAATGTAATATTAAATTTGTTCAAAATGGAGTTTTAAAAATTCCCTATAATTTCAACGATAGCTATCTATAGATTAAAGATTACACAGTGATTTCGTAAGTCATACACAATTAGAAGTTTATTTTCTTATTTTGCAGCAACTTGTATTTTAGCATTTTGTTTTCTTTTCTTATATGTAGCTATTTTTGTGGGCTTTTATCAAATATCTACTAAGAGAATTTTTATGATACCACCATACTGCGTATTTCAAATAATAACGTATTTCTTACGATAACTGCTAACTGCATATGGCCATTTAGCTAAAATAAAATAAAAAACAGCAACAATAACTGGCAAAAAAAAAACGTAAAAAAAGAATCCACTTAGGTGATTTTTATATTTACGTTCATATCTCATTTCATATATCAAAAAGTAAAAATCTTGGTTTTTTTCGAAAAAAAGCAATTCAGTTATCAACAAATGAGATCTCAATTTTAAAGCTTTATACGGTTGAGGTTTTGTTGTTGTTTTTTCTCCATATACATATATATTTTATGACTATTGTGGCAATATTTGGTAGCAAAACAGAATGCGAAGAAAAAAAAAATTGTTTCCAAACTGAAAACAAAACAGTCATGCTGCTTTAAGGTGAGTTACACTCTAATCTTCCTATTTATCGCATTAAAAGCGGGATGCGAGGAGTTAAGAGCAAGAATTCTTAGTTTTGAGGGGGCGGGTTTTAGGGGGTAAAGCGAGTTGTAAACAACAGCAGTAGTAGTAGTAGTAGTAGTAGTAGTAGGTTAATTCCATACAATCATACAAACAATCACCATCAAGGGTAGCCAACGCACATAAAACATTTCACAATTTATTGGCAGTACAAATGTACATTAAAATCAACAGACGGACAGACAGACTGACTGACTGACTGACAGACAGACATATACAAATATGAACGTTATTGTTTGTATCGAATAAATAAAACTTTGAAAACTTTTCGTGCTTGTTACTTTTTTTGTGTCTGTATGTGTTTGTGAGTTTATCAATCAATCTTAATTAATCACTCGCAAAAGATCACCATATATAAATAAAAATAATAAACAGAATACAAAAATGCCGAAATAAAATATAAATACTTTTTTTTTTTTTTGAATTATCTACAACATTAGTGAGCACAAGCAAAACGCACGCTACAAATTTATACCTACAATAATTTTTTTTGTATTATGTTCTACCGAAGTTACGATTAAATCGTTAAATGGTCAACAAGAGTTAGTAAATGAACAAAATTTAATATTTGGCCCAATACAAATGTTTATTTAAGAGTAACAAGTATATTTTACAGAGATTATTTTTTGTGATAACTCAGTTCCTTTATATATTTTAGGAATTAAAAAAAAAATTATAATAATAAAAATATCATGTCTATAATCTGGACTATATACTAGTCTTGAACATGGTATAGTCTGAAGTCTTGAGTATAGTGTAGTCTGAAGTCATGACTATCGTGTTGACTATGGTCTTGTCTATAGTCTTGCCCATAGTCTTGTCTATAGTATAATCTATAGTCTTGACTTACATACTAGACTATAGTTATGACAAGACTATATTTTTTCTATAGTCTTGTCTATGGTCTTGTCTACAGTCTTAATTATAGTCTTGTAGACTATATCTTTTTTCTAGTCTTGTCTGTAGACATATCTATAGTCTTAATAAAAGCCTTGTCTATAGTCTTCACTATAGTCTTGCCTTTAGACTTGTCTATAGTCTTAACTGTAGTAGTGTCTAGAGTCTTTACTACAGTCTTGTCTATTGTATTAACTATAGTCGAGACTATAGTATTGGCTAAAATTGATTTTATCTATTTAAATAACAGCTTTAGTAAGAAGCTTTTAATAGACTTGTCTATAGTCTTAATAAAAGCCATGTCTATAGTCTTCACTATAGTCTTGCCTTTAGACTTGTCTATAGTCTTAACTGTAGTAGTGTCTAGAGTCTTTACTACAGTCTTGTCTATTGTATTAACTATAGTCGAGACTATAGT
>MINK01172386.1:0-22686 GCA_001735545.1 Phormia regina
TATTTCCATTGTGAAGTAAACACATAGTTGTATTTTTAGGTATAATTTTCATATGCATTGATAAATGGTATTAAAGAAAATTTTAATCATAAAAAATAAACTAATTGTATATAAAAAAAAGAAGAGTACCAACCATAGCGTAATTATAAATTACTAGCACATATACAAAAACCACAATTACTTGTATTTTGTTAGTGTAAAACTACTACATATAAGTTGGAATCTACATTAGACATATTTTTATCAAGACAAACTGTAAAATTTTATCATGATAAAGATTTGTCTAATGTAGACTTTTGTCTGAAAAATAACTTCAAAAAAAAAAAAAAAAAAAAAAAAAAAATTTAAAAAAAAAAAAAAAAAAAAAAAAAAAAAAAAAAAAAAAAATTTAATAAAAAAGCAATTTGATAGTCCCGTGAGGTATGTCAATAAAAAAAATTGTATAACAGCTGTTCCAATCTGCAGTAAACACATAAATGTATTTTTAATTCTAATTCTCATATGTTTTTACATAGCAAAGTAACAAAAAATTTAATATAAAAAGAGTATATAAATAAGATAATTTGAGTAAAAACTACATCATGGACTTCGTGTCTCTGATAGTTTTTTTCCTCAACGTGTTATTCAATGTTGAATGAAGAAGAAGAATACAAAAAGAAAATTATGGAATTCAAACAAAATATTTTTTATTCTAATTCGATTTATTTACACTTACTGAGGCAGTTTGAAATTCACTAAAGATTCCTTTAGAATGATTTGAATTAGACTCAGTTACCTTTTTATACGATTACAATTTTATTTTCATGTCTGTCAAAGGAAATATAAATTTCATTTGGTAGCTCTTAAGAAGATTATTGTAGAAGAATAAGAAATCTGTTATGTACATATTTAGATGATTCTAGAAGAATAAGCCCGGGTTAACACACAGCAACTTTTCTTGTCGCAATTCTGAGTTTATAGGAGAGAGAGGAGAAGATAATATTAAACTTTTACATTCTCTTACCTCTTCTCGTTCTTCAAAGTCAGAATTGCGTCAAGCAAAATTGCTGTGTGTGACCTACGACTAGAAATAAAAAATAGCTTTAAATTTAACATTTTTAGTTACTTTTATCAGTGTTTTACATAGAGCAAACTACCTTTCGTAGACGAGAAAAGTAAATTGANAAAATATTGTATTCCCCCTTCTTTTCCTCCCCTCCCTTCTACAAACTCAGAACACAGCTGTATGTGAACCTTGACTTTTTTACGATTTCAAAAATATTATTTTGCTAAATCAATAAAAATTTTGAAGAAAATGTGAAAGTATACAAGTGCTGTGTGTAAACTCTGACTTAATGTTGATTACGTCAAACAGTCATACTGAAAATTCATCATTCAAATTTGTTCTTTACGAAATTTTACAAAAAAAATAAAACAAATTTTAAAATATTTTCATTTAATTATAAATAATAGTCAGGGCCTAATTTTAATCCACTATTTATTATTACAAAAAAATTATGTCAAATAGCACAATAGCAACTCAGAATTGCAGCAAGTAAAATTGCTGTGTATGAACCCCGAAAGTAGACGATTAATTTATTTTAAAAACAATATTATATTTTTTCCGTTTTTTTCGCCATATTTTATAAAAATAAAGTGATTTAGTTTTAAAAATAAAAACTACTAACGAAAGGAACTATTTTTAAAGTGTGGTGAATATTTCCAAAAAAACTCACCACACCTACAAACTTGGTTATTTGTAAATAAAAAATTCTAAAATCTAGGATTTTTAATAATTTTACATTTAAAAAGTAATTTTTTTTATTAATTTTTTGATCATTTTTTCTATTTTAATATAGTTCGAAATATTTTTATATGTTTTCGAAATAATAAGTCTTTAAAAATATTTTATCTGAACATTTTCTTTAATTTAAATTAAAAATTTTGCTAGCAACCTTTTTTTAAACTGTGGTGAATAATATGAAAAATTCACCACACTTTGAAACTAAGAGATTTCAAAAGAAAATTTAGTATATATGAAAACTTAGTACCTATTTTATTTGAAATAATTGAATTTTTATAGCAAAAACATTTTTAAGTAAAATATTATTAAAAAATAAATAAAGGAAACTTTATAGATCTTTAAATAATCATCTTATGAAGAGGTTTATTTAATTTAAATTATGGGAATTTTACCATTTTTTTAAATACTAAACAGGAAATTAATCTTGGGAAATATTTTATTTAAGTCCTGATTAAGAATATTTCCTTTGTCTGTCTCCGTTTCCTTAAACTTTAAATGGCTTTTTAATTAAGGGTTTTTTAAATTTGTCAAAATTAATATTTTTAGCTTTAATTATATAAAATATATTTTTTTACTTTTTAAAACAAAAGTCCTTTAAGATTTTTCTTAAAATTACCTGTTTTCCTCTTTCTACAATAAACATTATTTCCTGTACTTACAAATTATTGGCAACTTCCTTTAAAATAATTCCTTTGCATTAGTTCTAAAATCCTGATAAAGGCAGCAGCTAGCTAACTACCCTACCCGCTATAAAGATCATACAAAATTACGTGTTTTACAACAATTATAAAAGGAAAGAACACACAGCTTCCCTTTGTGATAAATATATATATTCTACGTTTTATTATAAAAAAGATTAAAGCGAACAAAACTCTTAAGCAAATGTGTCTGTATAATTAAATACATATATATGTACATATTTTGAAAAACGTACCTGGAATTTAGTTTTTTTTCGGAATCCTGTCTAATCTTACAATGACAGTTGTCGATCTTCACTTGTTTACTTTGATGTTAAAAGAATTTGGTCAAAATTCCCTTTTTACACACTCAACTACATGAGAAAACATGTAGAGAAAAAGGATCTTTTTAAAATGAGCAGGTGCTATAGAAGAATTTTGCCACAAAAGAGAATTAACAACAAATAACAGAAACAAAAAGTAAACAAAACAACAAGATTTTTTAATAAAGATTAATGTGCGAGTATAGTGTTGATTACTATAGTTATCTCTTTCTTTTAGGTTCAAAAGGTTAAAATAGTTAAAATTTAGAATTCGACATTTGTTCTAGTTTTAGAAATATTTTAGTTTATAGTTTTTAGCTAAAGCGTCAAGAGTACAACACACCTTTTGTAAAATAAAATTTGTGATAAAAATCTTTTTTTTTTTAACGCGTTTATTATTATAAAATTTAAAAAAAAGCATGTTTATAAAAGTGTTTAAAAGTCACTTGATCTTAACAAGATCTTTAAATAATTATGATTTAATAATAAAAACTTTTATTATAAATAAAAATAAACAAAATAATTTATTAAGAATTTAACTAATTTTAATTTCCTTACCCCTTTTGTTGATGAAGTAAATATCTTAATTAAAAGTGCCTTAAAATGAATTGTATTATGTAAAGCTTTTTTTATTATTATAAAATTTTAATTGTTTGTGCTTTAATTTAATAAACAAATAAATAACATTTCTGGCTTGTTAACTTTATTAGCCATGGTCATTTATAAAACTTAATTTAACTAAATTGTTTTAAGTACAACCTTTAAGTGTTAAATTTCATATTTTGTTTACGGCTGCTGTTGTCATTCTATTTTTTTTAATTTTGAAAAAATAAAAATTATATAAAAACATAACCTTACCTTCAGATTTTATTTTAAATGTTTGCTGTAAACCGTTAAATATTTAAAAAAACAATTTATATGTTTTATTCTTTGCTGAATGGAATTCTATACTAGAATTTTTGATATATCCCAATCGTTGGGTTTGAATATTTCCCAAAGTCGCATATTTTCCACCTCCAGACGAATGTTTTATGAATTTTGGGATAATGAGCCAACCAGCTATAGTATTGAATATAGCAGAGGTAAGAATTTTTAAAAAATAAAAAAAACTCCTTATGTATTAACGAGTAAAAGTGACAATCTCCCACAGAACGTTGACTAGGAGTAAAAGTGACAATCTAACACAGAAATGTTGACCACAAGCGACAAACGTTTAAGAAAATTTTAAGGAATATTCTTTGAATAAAATTAAATACATTGTGTTTCTTATTTTTTTACATTCTAATAAATACCCAGCAAAAACTTTGGTTGCCTAGTAACGAGTTAAAAAGCTAATATAATGGCTTTAGCTGTATAACCCATTATTTTAACACGGTGATGACATTAGAGGCAACTCAAATGTCATTAGAAGAACAAATTACTTTTAAGCTGTTCAGTAACTCATTGATTTTAAAATATTACTGAAACCATTAGTTAACACAAATTAAAAAGAAATCATACAATAAATAATGTTAAAATATAATTTGCATTAAAATTTCATTGAGAGATTTACATCCGTATTCCCAAAAAAATAATGTATGTTTGATAAAGCTTTACTAACTTTTTTATGTAAATTTCCATAAGGAAAAGACAGTAAACCTTTATCAAGTATACATTATTTTTTTAAGGCGGTTGTAAATAAAGAAAACTCAATAAGTATAAGTAAAAGTGACAGTCTCCAACAGAATATTAACAAGGAGTAAAAGTGACAATCTAACACAGAAATGTTAACCAATATCTACAGACGTTTAAGTAAAATTAAGATATTAGTTGTTATATATTGTATTTAAATATATTGATTTAATTATGCAAATTACAAACTAATTGAAGATATAGATTATAACATAGATGTGATGTTCAGTTTTCAAAAACCTTAGTCGGTTGTCAAAAAACCCTAAGTCTAAGAATGTGTTTGTAAAAACTTTTATTAAAAACAAAAATATTTGTAGTACGTGTTGTCTTTTTGAGTAATTTTTTTTCAATAGAGTTTGTTTAATATCTATGTCAGTAACCTATGGTCAAACTTTTTCGTACGTATGTAAGAGTAACAACCCATCCAATTAACATTGGTTACAAGCTATAAAAACTGAAGTAAAAATGTTATAGTAATTATTTTTGTAAACCACACGATTTCTTTACAAAATTTTATCATTTTATTACAAATTTTATATAATTCAATGTTTTAGTTGAAATTTTATGGGCAAATTCTGTAATCAGTGCAATAATTTTTAAATTTCAAAATTCTTTATAAACAATTTGGTTTCATTGCAATAAAAATTCTTTTGTTATTATTCTGACTTCTCTGTTACACTTCCTAATTTTTTTTAAATGACTTATGCATTTCTTTTAAAATTCTCTTTAAGCTATTCATAATAAAATAATTTCCAAAAACAAATGTGTTTTACCTGATATGAATTAAATAATAAAATTTCTTTCGGTGAAATAAAATAAAAAGTTGATTCAAATATTTGCATAAATACTTTTAAGTTTAATATAACAAAAGAAACGCAGAAATTAAAATAAAACCATAAAACAACCTTTAAAAACAACAACAGAACAGAAAAATACACAAAAAAAAGAATAACAAAAACTGCCACGACCATGACAACATCTACTGCATACTGAAAAAAATCCAAAACAAGAAATCCAACATACTAGTAATACAAAAAACATAAATAAAACTGGCGACCGATTACTGCTAACGACTACTGCACTTTTTTTGTAGCTGACGCTAAAGTTTGGCGACGGCGATGATGGTAAGTTAACACAACTTAGGTCTCCTCGTTTATATATTTAAAAAAAATAAATAAAAACAAATGTGGCACATTGAAATGCGTTTAATCACCACTTGGCCTAATCCAAAAAAATAAAACAAAGCAAAGGAATAAACTACAAGAACAAAATGTTAAAAATGTTTTAACATTTTAGAAAGAAACACACGACGAAAGCCTGAAAAAAAAAACAAATAAATGGAGACCAATAAATAGTTCTTAAAAGAAAAAAATATATAATAAAACACAGTCTAGGCGCTGGGAGTTATATTTAGTAAAGTAATTATAAAAATTAACCCTAGTAAGTCTAAAGGTAAAAAATTAACTCTTGTGGAAACCTGGTTCAATAAAAACAGTATGTGGAATAAATATTGACCTTTAAAATTGTCATGAACTTTAGTAGTTTTAGTATGAATTTGTTTGTTCTAAAATTATTAACTTAAGTATTAAGAACCCCAATAACACATGAATAAAACTTGTTTTTATTTTTAATCGCTTGTCGCCTAACGCTTTTTATGTAATTTTGCTCCTTTTAATTTTCAAAATATGTTTTGTGTTTTTTATGGGATCTAGTTTTTAATTCCCAGCTCTCGAACATTATAATGTTGCGTGTTGAACGCACATTATCATTAATTTTTTTGCTTTTGTATACTATTTGTATATTTAACGAACTTAAGAGAAAGAGGAGGTATTTTAAGACTGCAGTTTTGAAAAAAAAAACAAACTTTGCTGGAGCCACATAAAACCGCCACATGCAAAATTTATTTACCACAAAATAAAATTAATAATCAAGCAAAACTTCTACAAATAACACACAAGTTTAATCAATAGTTTTTTTTGTTTGTTTTCAATTCTTTTATTTTTAAATTTAAATATTTCAGCTTATTTTAATGATTAGAAAGAAGTGACTAGTTGTTTTTTTTTTAATTCATTTTAATTTCTTTTGTTTTTATTTGAAATGTATTGCTTTTTTTTTTTTGTTTGATATGCCCGTCAGCATATTAATTTTCTTTTTTACTAGAGAATAATTATTTGAAATTGCATTTTATTATTCTAAAAGCATTTTTATTTATACAAGACTTTTAGGGATTACAATGAGTTGAAATTTCTTAGGAAATTCTAATGATTTTGAGACAATATGCTAAAAAGTAAAAAAATAGAAATTGATTGATAATTATAATGTGCAATTAAAGTTAATATGGAACTACAGACGTTTGAAGTTAATTTCGGGTCACACATTTAAAGTTTCAAAATTTTGGGTTTTGGAATATAGCCGTGGTAAGATGTTTTAAAAGAGATTTCATAAAGAAAACTCATTATGTACCTATGAGTAATATTGACAATCTCCCACAGAACATTTGCTTCGTGTAAAAATGACATCGTTCGTTGACCACAAGTGACAAACGTTTAAGCAAAATATTAGTTTTTATATTTTCTACATAGATTATAACATATATAGGAAATTCAGTTTTCAAAAACCTAAGTCGTTTGTCAAAAAAGTCTAAGAATGTCAGGTACTGCAGTTGTTATCATTGTAAAAAAAAAACAACTGCAGTACCTGTGTCTTTTTGAGATTTATTAAAGAAAATTCTATATGTGGCAATCTCCTATAGATTGGTATTAAAGTCCTTTTTAAAAGTTATTTTGTGTTGATATTAAAGTCCTTTAATAATGCTAATTTTATATTACAATTGAAAGATAATTTTTTGTAAGCTTTAAACTTTTTTCAATCCCTATGTCAAAGAGTAACAAGAGGCGAAAGTTATTGTCAAAAACCTAACTCTTGCAACAACAAAATACATGTAATCAAATATATTTTATTGTTGCCAAAAGAAAATTTATCCACATTTTTGTTTACAAAACAACAATTTTGTTTAATTGTCAATCGAGAATTTCGTCTCTATATATATTACTCTATGCCCTATGTTAATATTAATATGAGTGACCATGTGGGTCTAAACAAAGTTTTTCAATTAAAGCTAATTTCGTCTGCAGAAAAACCTGCATTTAAATTTATTTAAATATTTCTTTGAAAACTATTTTTATCTCGTTTTTTGTTTACTGTCAATTTTAAATAAATATTACATTTTAACAACTTTTAACACTCAATAAAAATTTATAATTTATTTTTAATATTCTTGTAAATTGTAAATTTATTAAACATTATGAATTATTTATTAAACTTTGTGTTACAATAAATTTATCAAAATCCTTTACTTTAGTCATAAATAAAATTAAAGTTTATTTCTATTTTAAACAATAAACTCAGTTGGACATTGAAAACAAGTTTTATGGCAGCTAAACATGACTTTTTTCTTACCATAATCAGATGGTTTTTTATGAAATATTTACTTGGACATGATTTTGTAAAAATAAAAGAAATCAATATAAAATAAGATTAAAGTCTTAAGGCATATTAAGCAAATATACAAAGCAGTAACCAATATTAATTTTAAACAAATGTTTCTTTATAATAAATTTTAGTCTTTAAGTAATTTAACTAAATCTTTCGTTAAATATTTGCTAAATGTGACTTTAGTTTAAATAAAATATTGTTCACGTTTCAAATCTTTTTTAATTGTTTAACATTGTCAAACTGTTTTAAAATACCTATTTGTTTAAATTAAAACAATAATATTGTATTAACAATGTTTTCTTTTAATTTATATATTTTTTATTAACAAAGTTTTTGTTCAAACATTTTTATTATTCAAACATAGACATACAATTTTTGCACTTTTAGTGAAGTTTTACATATTAAAAGTGTTTTATTTCTCAAGTCATTTTTATCTATATCTTGTCTGTTTTTCTTTAATTCTTTTCAACTACCACAACGGGTCTTTTGTGTTATTTCATCTGCCGCTGGTAATTATTGTTCATTATATTATGGCATTTTTTTTTATTTTTTATTATATATTGTTGAAATCTATGTGAAAAGTTGTAAAGCTGCCAACTCTACTACTACTATATATTCTTTTTAGAGTTAGAGCTTTGAAGTGTTAGTTGAAATATGTTCAACATTATAATCTATTACACTCAAGTGGAAAGAAGAAACATGGTTTAGTTTGTTAAACAGTCAGTTACAATAAAAATTAAAAAAATATAGAATTAAATAATAAAATACTTTTGCGGACATGTTAGACGGTTAGACAAGTCACTATATATTTAAGTATTTTTAATAACATATTATTTTTTGTTGTTAGAAGGTTATTGATGTTGACTGTCAGTTAAGTAGAGGGAGGAGGTGATGTTTTAAACACTGTATTTGTTAAAAAGAAAAATAAAAGATATTTAGCTGTCAATGAAAATTTTTTAAATAAAATAAATAGCTTAAGAAATAGAAAATACTCTACATGGAGATTTACTCACTATTGAAGGTTATTTGGAGAGAAAATTATGATTATGGCTAAATGAAACAGATCGCCACCTGTCCTTACGAAAACAATAGAACGGCGAATTCATTAATGTTTGTATACCTGAAATTTGGACACTTCAACGGCGTTCTATACGATGACTTTGCTTCGCCGCCGTCTACTTATAGTATAATATTTATAGCTGACTGAATCAACTAAATTTATATTCTGATTTAGATATTACTTTTCATTTCAGTCATTATTTTATCAAATGTTAAAAGAATCGCAACATTTAGAAAAATAAAAATTCATGATAAAATTCTTCCTTCTTCTTAGCCCTTTTTTAAATTGTAAAAAAGTCATCTGCATTACCATTTTAAATCTTTAAGTTAACACTAGCACAGAACAGAACAGTGTTCTAATATCTAAAAAACGTGTGACTGCGTTGTAATTATAGAAGCAATTTAGATGATAATGTTTATTATTTAGCAGCTTCTAATTTATTAAGAGCGAAATAACCGAAATTATTAATATTTTTTAATTTTATTTTCCTCTAAAAGGCACCGGCTTCAGCCGCCGTACATTTTTTTCGCAGACGCCGTCAATTATGTTATATCGACTTGGAACTCTGTCACCGGGTAAACAAAAAATTGTGATTTTTTTGTAATCTAAGTTAAGATAGCGTAACATTGAGCTAACATATTACCAGGGTATATATCCAACAGAGGACACTCGATCTATACCTTCGTATAGAAAAACTAAGCCGGTTGTTAAAAATATAACTCATGCAACAACAAAATACATGAAATCTAATACATTTTGTTGTTGCCAAAAGAATAAAAACAAACACATTTTGTTTAATTGTCAATCGAGAATTAGGTCTCTGTGTATTAAGGCCGGGTTAGTTGGTTGTTTATGTGATGCTGATGTGCTATTAATTTACGGGAAGAATTATGTGCAATTATCCAAAATAATAACGTGACATATGTTCCTGGTTATCGTTGTCCTATATATACCAGGGAAAATTTGTTTCAAAATCCACCTCGGTTGTGGAGAGATTGGTAATTTAGGGAATAGCAGTCTTTAACGTTCTTTAATGAATTTTATAGATAATTTAATACAATTCAATAATTTGTTAAAATGATTTCAACTTGATGCCAATTAGCTATTGATTTTCGTTAAGATATAAACACGCAGTGTTATATTTAAACGCATGTGAATTGGATACATTATCGTTTTTCTCTCTGGATGTAAAGTCCTTAAATTTAACATCTGTCATTAAAGTTTATTAGTTTAATATACAAATCTTTTTCATATGTTTCATTTCTTTTAATTTCCTCATAATACCTTTTTTCTAAATGTAGTGCACGGCAAAAACTCCATATAGTTGACCACAAATAGCAATTAAATTTGAAAAAAATTATATACAGCAAATGGCTTGTTCAACATGTTGTAATAACAAATTATAATGTTGTAGTTTTGCCAACGAAAAAGATTATTTAACACAAATACTTTTAGCAGAAAAAAAAAATAAATAAATGAAATGAAAGAATTAAAAATAGTTTGTTAATTAAATCATTTTTATCTGTTCATCTATGTATCTAAATATGTAAACAACAAATCCTCTTCCCACCTTTTAAAATGTTTTAACATTTTAAATTAAATATGATAAATCTAAAACCAAATGTGGGAATGTTCTTTACTTTGGTATCTTTAAAATGGAAATAATTTATTATATAATAAAAAAGTTTTAATTTTAAAAATTTATTATAAAAAAAGAATTTGCAGCTAATTTTTAATTAATTTCTTTTTTTTTAATTCTAATTTTAGATACTTCATATGAAAAAGCATGCAGGCGTGGCTCAGCACCAGCGACACCCATATTGGGTCAAAAACAAAATCAACAGGAAAACAATACAACATCAAGATTTACAAATTTCTTTTCAAAAAGGTAAGAATGGATATATATTTAAAAAAATGTTGTATTAAAAAAATCTTGTAACAATATTATAAAGAAAGTTGTAAAATGTTATAAGAGTTATAAAATATTATAAAAATGTTATAAAATATTATAAAAAAGTTATAAAATATTATAAATATTATAAAATATTTTAAAAAAGTTATTAAATATTAAAAAATTATAAAATATTATATAAAAGCTTAAAATATTATAAAAAGGTTATAAAATGACACAAAAAGTTATAAAATATTATAAAAATGTTATAAAATATTATAAAAATGTTATAAAATGTGATAAAAAAGTTATAAAATATTATAAAAAAGTTATGAAATATTAAAAAATTATAAAATATTATAAAAAAGTTTTAAAAACATATGAAAAATGTTCAAAAAGTATTAACATTTCTCTTATACCTTTTATAACTCTCTTATTCATACTCAAACCTTTTTAACTACTTCTTATTTTTTATTCTCCAATTATTATTAGTTTGTTTTCAAATAATAAATTTAATTGATTAATTTTTGTTTTCTTAACATCGTATGCTTAATATCAAAACATTTAATTAACATTAATTTTGCCAAAAAAAACAATACTCCTCTAGAGAAACAAAGAAAATTTTAAATCTAAAAGCACCAGCTAATAAGGTTTCCAATACAAATTTTCGTTAACAGCACTCCTTAAAATTTTCCTCAATAAAAAAAAACTTATCACAAAAAACATTAAAACAAAACTCTATATTTATCAAAAAACCCTTTTTGTTTTTTGCAACAACAAAAACTTTTAAGCCAAAAACTACCAACTCTGTCATCTATCAAACCACTATTGCACTTGTGCACTCCATCAAACAGTGAACAGAATATATGCCTCAAAGCTGCATGCACCAATTTATAGTACACAAGTTTTTTTGTTCAATTCTTTTTGTTTTTGTTGTTTTTTATTTTTCGCTTATTTTGTGTTGTTTCCCCCCAAATGCGATTTCAAAGACTCAACCGCAAAATAACACAGCTGGTGTATGTTTAACTAGAGTTTAAAAACCACACAAAGCACAAAGAGTTATAGAGACAGACGTTATAACTGACTGACAGACAGTCGGTTAGATTGAGAGCTAGGCATTTATAGTTAGGAAAGATAGTCATGAAGTTTTTTTTGTTAACTTGATTTGTTGGTTCACTGGCTTTAAGCCATAATAAAATTACAAGCGAAAAAATAAATATAAAAAAAGAATTCTCAAAAAAAAACCTGTAAATTCTTGTAAAATAATCCTGCAATTAACAGTTTTAAGGGGAGAAGTTAAACTAAAGTTTAAATTAAAACAAAGATAAACTTTAAATTTTACCATTTTTATAAACAATTATTAAAAATTTTAAATTAAACTTTAATTTATAATTTAAACTGAGTTTATAAAAGTTGTCCTTATCAAATTTTAAAAACTTGCTCTAAACTTTTTTATGAATCATTTGAAGTTATCAAAAACAAAAAAATATAAAAAATACAATTTTACATAAAAGAACTTAATTTAAAATTTAACATTAAAGTTAAACTTAGTTTAAGAACATTTCCACTGAGAACTCAAAAATATGACTAATTTTTAAAATAAATAAACTTTTAAATAAAAAAATTAAAACTTAGTTTTAAACTTCGCAATAAAAGTTAAACTAAGTTTAAGAACAAATAAGTTGATAAAAATATTGAGAATACAGAAATGAAGTTTAATCCTCCGTCATGCACATGTATCTGGCCAGATGTTTTACGAATTTAACTTTGATTTAAATATATTTCTAATTCTGCTAGGGATTTGAGTCTCCAGGTACCCTCTAAAATGTTGTCGTTTTATGAAACAACACATTAAAAAAACAACAAACTAAATTTATGTGGATTTTTCATCTATACATCGTATACGTAGAGCATGTATCTGGCCAGATACACACACATTTTGTATGAAGAGTACTGTACTGTGAAGAGTACATACTAAGACCAAAAAAATAAAAAATATATATCTGTCTGGCGTGATAACAATATAACAATGTAATATTATCACTAAAATAGCATATGTTTCATATAAATATACTGAAATATATAGTGTATCTAGCCAGATACATGCGCTACGTACGTGACTATCGGAACATGAGCATGACGGAGGGTTAAAATAACTTTGAGAACTCAGAAATGATATTTAAAGTTTAAATTTATTATAAAGGTTTAAAATAGTTTATAAAAATTCTTTTTCGCTTTATTTTTAAACATTTTATAAACTTTTAACAGGATTTAAAATAAGAATTTTTAGAATTAAAATTTCCTGAAAAATAAATTGAAATAAATATTTCCTTTTATTCTTATTTATTTAATTATCTATTTAAAATTTTAAAAATGCTATAAAATAGTTTTGAAAACAAATTCCTTTTGTGTAGGATTAAATTTATTTTCAAGTTTAAACTAAGTTATAAAAAATTATTAAATTATGAAAATTTTATGAATTTTAATTTATAAATAATCTTCATTGAAAACGAAACACAATTGTTTAGTTTAAATGAATTGCAAATGAAAAAAATTAAGTTTAAATTCGATTTAAAATATTTAATAGAAAAATAATTTCGAAAATTTTAATATGTTTGATATAAAAACAAGAACAACTGATTTAAACTCCATTTTTAATTTTCCAATATCCATACAAATTACATAAATTTCAAAGATTTAAATAGTCCTTGCTAGGTACCACAGTACAAATGTCTAGTTTAAACTGGGTTTAGTAGTTTAAATAATACTTAATAGTTTAAACCTTAAAAAGGGGATATACCAAAAGAAATATTTAGATAATATTTTACAAAATTAAAGAACTATTTAAGGTTTAGCATTTTATTTCCTTGTTCATAGTATATTAGTTATGACAACTACAATCCTTAATCCTAATAAAATTTCAAAATACTTAACCTTCATATAAACTTAAATTTCTCTTAAAATTCTACTGCAAAACTGACCCTTTATGATATAACAACAAACCATGAAAATGTGCAATTTTCATGGTAACTTTACTTTTTAAATATCAAAATGTTATAGCTAAATAGATATATTCCACGTATAGTTACAAATAATCAGCCATTAAATAACAACTACCACCTAGAGACATTTACAACAAAAAAAGTATTAAGAATACTCAACACGACCGTTCCGGCCAAGTATTCTTTCTTTTTGTGCATTTGTTGCAACAGTAATAGTCCAGTAGTTGTTTTTAACAAATCGCAGGCAATAGAGTATAAAGTAAAGCTAGCTGGAGCAGCAGCCGTTTGTAGTAGTTATTTTCCAAACAAAACAAATCGTCATCTGTCAAAAGTGTTAACAATAGAGGTGAAGATTGTAAGAGAGTTAAAAACAAAACAAAAAACAACACAGAGGCAGGCGGCACTAAGCCATGACAAATGTATGATTAAATTAACAACAACAAAAATTAAATGTGTAACAAAATAAAATAATAAAATTAGTTTTGAGAAAAGTTTAATAATAAGAAAATAAAACTTTAACTAGGTGGCTTTGAAATGACCCTATAAATTTTTTGATAAAAATGTGCTATTTTGTATGGTTAAAGGGTCTAGGTTGATTTAGATTTTTGAAAAGATGTTCATAAAAACTAAAAAATATTAAGTTTTAAAACTATATAAACTTTTATACAGTATTTACACTGAAATTTTAGAATCCAGTTTGAATAAGATTTCTGAAAAGAAAATCTATCTCGTTTACATTAATATTTGTTAGATGTCAAATTATTAAACTTCATAAAAATTTATCGCACAAATCACAAGATTCAATATTTTTTTCTTTTAATTTTAAAGATAATATTAACTGTTTTTAAAATAAAATACAATTTTTTTATTATTTTCTATAAATTTTGTAAATATATATATATATTTTTTTTTTTGTAAACATTTTTATTTCGGACAGTGTTGCATTTTACTAACACACCAAAATGAAAGTAGTGTTGAAAAACGATATTTTTATAAATCTTCTTAAATTTTATTAGATATTGATAAAATCTCGTCAAAAACTTGAAAATCTGGTGTAAAATCTAATAAAATCTCATTTAAGCTAGATATTTGTTCAATATAAATGCCGTATTACATTTAAGTACTGACTTACTTACATACGTATATCATTTCATTATGTTTCCATTTCATTCCAAATCTTTAAGGCATTTCAATTTTAATATACTAAGCCCTTTAATATTTCCCTTAATAGCTTCATTTTTATCCACTTTAAAATTTACTTTTGTCTTTGCCTTTTTAATTTTATTAAAAGTTCATGAGGTCATCTTTATTTTAATTTAGACATTTTCACATTTTGGCTCGTAACATTGCCAAAAGCCAAACCAAAAGAAAGCAATAAAATTATAGCAAACATTTGTGTCCCAATTTCTAATATTTATTAGTTAACAATTCAATATTTGTTTGTTGGACATTTTGATTAAAATGCCATTTTTATAGCCACACTTCCTTATAACTCATTTTCCTAAATAACACTGACTGAAATGATTTGGCCAAATGCCTGGAAAGTAAATTAAGTTATCAAGTCATTTCCTAAGGGTGTGTAGCAGTCAGTTAAAATGGCTTTGAACCAAAAAAGAAATGGAATTGTTAAACAAAAATGTACAAAAAAATATAATTTGATGAAGTTATAAAATTAGATATAAAAAATGTTGATTAGTTTTTGGCAAATAGTCGATTTTTTTTGGCAACGATAGGTTATTTATCAAAAATTTAATTAAAATGATTTTCTATTTCGAGGATTGTTTCTTTAACTTGTTTCTTTAAAATTCTAACTCATCCTATGTATAGCACGGGGTGAGTAAGAGTATTTTCTCTTCTTTTTGTTTAGATTGTTGGCAGTTGGGTGTTGTATTATATATAACACCCTGTTACTGACTATTAAAATTGTTATTATTTTAGAGAAGTTTTACTAATTTTAATTAAAAGGACTTAATAGTAGTTAAAATTTGTAATGTACTTATTTATAATAAATTTCACATTATTTTATAACATATCTTTTTAAATATATAAACAAAGTTTGTTTAAAGCTCACTTTAAAATCAAAATTCGCTCACTTTAAAATCAAAATTCGTTTTTATTTTCCTTTTATTTGTTTTATTAATAATTTCATTTATATATTTTCTTTTACAGATCGAATCCTTTAAAACGTACAAAATCTGTGACCAAACTTGAACGCACTAAACGAGGTTCAGGCGGTTTACGAGGCTCTCGTTCTCATGAAAGTTTATTATCCAGTCACGCTGTAATGTCAACAATCGGTAAGTTTTAGAACAAAAAGAAATTATTTCAACATAACCTTAATATGTAAAAGATCGAAAGTTTTTAAACAGATTTCCAAATATTTAATTATACCAGATCAACTTTTGAATTTTAATTACAAATTTTCCGTTTTTTTCCTCTACAGATCTCTCTTGTACTGGTGCTGTGGGTGTGGCACCAGTTCATCAATCCGTTTTGGGACGCCGTTATTGTTTCCAGGTACGCGGTGGTCCCCGAGGTGAACGTTATTATTCTTGTGGTTCACGTCAGGAACGTGATCTATGGATATATTCGTTACGCAAATCGATAGCACCAAATGCTGAACACACCCGCCACACAGACAACTCTCTGAAAATGTGGATATACGAGGCCAAAAATTTACCACCAAAGAAAAAATACTTTTGCGAATTACATCTCGATAAGACCCTCTATGGTCGTACTAGTGTTAAACTACAAACCGATTTACTCTTCTGGGGTGAATATTTCGATTTTCCCGATATACCCGATATAAATGTCATTACGGTCAATGTTTTCCGTGAGGTAGAGAAGAAAAAGAAACGCGATAAGCATATGTTTGTGGGTTCGGTTAAGATACCCATACACGAGGTGACCACACGTTTGTTTTCCGAAGATTGGTATCCAATACTTAGCGAGAAGAACGATAGTCTTAATCGTAATGGCAAAGAGGTAATACCTACGTTGCGCATTAAGTGTCGCTTCCAGAGTATTGACATATTGCCAATCAATGTCTATGCCGATTTCTTGGCCTATCTTAAGGAAAACTATAAGAAAGTGTGTGAAACCTTAGAACCGGTTATAGGGGTAAAAGCCAAAGAGGATATAGGCCAATCTTTGGTATTGCTAATGCATGCCCAGGGTTTGGCAGGAGCCTTTTTGACCGATGTAGTGGCTTTGGATTTATTAAGGGTGGGCGATCAACGTTTGACTTTCCGCGGAAATTCTTTGGCCACTAAGAGTATGGAGGCATTTTTAAAGCTGACCGGAGAACAGTATTTGCAAGATACTTTGGCGGGACCCATTAATGAAATTATACAATCAGATCGTGATTGTGAGGTGGATCCTACCAAAGCGACAGGTTCGCTACAACGACAACAGGCTTCTTTGCGGGCCGCTGTGCGCAATGCATGGCAGTGTATCTATGAGTCCAGCAAACATTTTCCACCACAACTACGCAACTGTTTTGCCACCTTCCGCGAGAGGTTAGAGCAATTGGGACGCCAAGATATGGCAGATAATTTGATATCCGCATCCATATTTTTGCGTTTCTTGTGTCCGGCCATATTGTCACCGAGTCTTTTTAATATAACTAATGGTAAGTTTTTTAATTAATTAATTAAATCAATTTCTATAACAATTTTTTCTTCTTCTAGAACTTCCCTCTTCCCGCGCCACCCGCAATTTAACTTTGGTTGCCAAAACCCTACAAACCTTGGCCAATTTTACTCGTTTCCAGGGTAAGGAGAATTTTATGGAATTCCTTAACGATTTCCTCGAACAAGAGGCTCCCAAAATGAAAGAGTTTCTACAAAACATTTCCACCCGGCCAGAACATTCTACCCCAGAGTCCATATTGGATTGGGCGGGCTATATAGATCAAGGCAAACAGCTTTCCATATTACATATGCTGCTCAGCGAAAGTGTTACCAAATTGCCAGAGGCTAGACAACAAGATCTAGATCCTTTGCAACATATTTTGGATGAAATAACCAAAGCCAAAGAAAGTAACAATTATATGCAACATTTACCCTGCCACAATATGATGATGTCAACCTCTTCGACTAGTGAAAATCAAGAAAATCGTAATCCCGATGAAATGATGACCTCTTGCAGTTCGGCAAATGGTTCTACAGGAGGCGTAGTGCAACAACAACAGGCTCAATTGGCCCAGCCTCAGCATGCGGTCGTCACCAAGCCTGTACCAGCCGAAAGAGGCATTATGCGTGGTGTTTTAACGCCTAGCTCTTTGGAGAAGAATATTTTCCGTTATAATGATCCCACAGTTAATGCTGTGATTCAGCAGCAACAACAACAGCAGCAACAGCAACAGAGTCTCTCAAATATGGATAAAAGACACTCGAACTCACAGAGTTCTATAGTGGCTTTGTCCTATAGCGGAGGTTTACAGCATGCCCAAAGCCAAAGTTCTATAGCCAGTTCTTCGCAGCTAATGATGCCAGCTGGTGTTACCCATCACTGTCCTCCTGCTCCAAATGCCAGTGCTTCGAATACCATGGATCGTTTATATTATACAGCGGCCAGTTCAAATGGCAATCTCTCCACCGTTAGCCATAATGGCAATGACAGTGAGGTCAGCTCTACAGGGGGACAAATTAGAGCCACCACTTTGCCTCGCGGTAATAACAATAATTATGATGAATCCACAGGAGACTTTATACAAATTTCTGGCCTGGATACCAACAGTGCTTTTGTGCGCAAATCTCCCACTCCTTTGCTAAAGAACCAAAACCATCAGGGTGTGGTGGGCAATGCCGTGAGCATGCTAAATGCCGCCCAGCAGCAAAAACAGCAACAACAGCAAAGATTAAATAATTCCACCTTGAGTTTGACTTTAAGTGATCGTACGCCCAGTAAATTAAATCTGGGCATACCAGATCACTCAAGCTCTCCTTTGTCACACAAAATGCCCAATTACCAAAGACCCCGGGAAACAAATCCCAATTCGAATATGCCCATGAATCTAGAAGATTTAGATGATCTTTTCAAATATGCCGAAGAGCATGCGGTAGTGGGAGAGGTACAACCCTCCAATAATCACAAAAACAAAGAACAATTATCGGGTAAAACCAGTCATGGTTCTAGTTCTGGTTACCAAAGCATTAATACTCAAAGTCCCCACGAGTCTCAACAACAGCAACAAAAATCAACAGCCGCACCCTTGGCTTTTAAGAATCCCAGCTATCAATTACAAAATACTTCCACCCCCTCCTCGCATCATCATCACCACCATCATCATCACAATCAGCGTACGTACAACAATGGCGCCTTATCGGCTCATCAGCAATTGTTTGGTGGTGCTGCCGTTAATAATAGAGCATCGAAAAATTCGAATGGTGGTGGTTTGGTGGCCGCTAGAGCAGCCTTATTAAATAATCCAGCTCCTCTAACACCCTCCTCTAGTGAGGAAAGACTCTCTAATGATAATTATCATCCCAATTATGCCCCAGTTAATAAACTGTTAAAGTCTCCTTCACACGGTCACTTGGATGCCCAGAGAACTTTAAGTGGTGGCAGTACTTCTTCAGGCTCCAGCTCTAATATGCCTGGTTTTAATACATCTGCACAACAACAGCAGCAACGTATGCCACGTACTAATCCCCAATTTAAACGTGAGGATATTTATGCTCCTCTCAATAATGGCAGCAATTATATGACTTCATCGTCTGCGTCGTCGGCGGGCAGTAATGGAGTTAATCATCCAGGCACTGTGGCAATATATAATAATGGTTCGCGTTCGGGACAACAACAACAGTATGGTAATAATGCTGCCTCCATGATAATGGCGGGCAATGGGCGATATCAGCGTAGATTAAGTTTGGATTCGGCCCGAACTTTGTCGGATAGTTCAACGGATACAGAAGGTAAGGATAGGGGAATATGGAATTGTTATTAATTTCAAAAAAAAAAAATCTAGATTTGAATTTTATTTAGCTTTATTGGAAAATTAGAACTTTACTTATTTCTTTTTTTTTGCCGTTCCAGGCCACTGTCCACCTCACGAGGGCAACAAACGTCGTCGTCAGCCTCGCACTCACATTAATAACTCATCAAATGGTGGCTTCCAACATGTTTCCAATTCCACCGCTCTCAGCAGTTTCGATCAAAATGGTGAAATTCAATTATTACAAGAAACATTAGACACCTTGCGTCACACTCTGGATCGTGATGAGGCTGAGTTGCGTGACTCCAGTGATGAATTATTCGCTTTACAACGTTGCAATGGTTTTCAGCAAGGACCTAACGGTGCCTCGGGAGCTTTGGCGGGTAATAATTTAAGTCTACAATCGGAATCTACCATGAGGAGTATTATAGATCGGTGAGTTAGCTTTAACATAATTTGCATTAAAAAAGAAAAGTGAATTTTGTTAAAAAAGCAGAAATTTTATATTTGACAGATTAATAACCATGGAAGAGGAGCTGAGACGTGAACAATTAAAAATGTCTTTGGCTTTGTCGCACAAGCAAAAGGTGATCGAGGAACAAGGGCAACAAATAGCAGCTTTAGATGCAGCCAATAGTAGATTATTAAGTGCTTTGACCGCTTTACGGCAACGTTACGAGACCCAACACCAACAACAAAATCAACAAACGCAGCAATAAATTACAGATTTTTATAAAAAAAAGAAAATATACTGTTAAAGCCCCTCTTTATTAAGCATAAGTTTTTTCTTAAATATAATTTATACGTTTTTAAACAAGTATTTTTTTTCTTTTAATGTAATTTAAAATTTCTATTATTTAATTATAAATTTCCCTCTTAAAGAGTGTTAAATTTTAAAAAAATTCTACAAATTCTTAAGGTCCCATTTTATGAGAAATATTCAAACTTTTTTTTTATTAAATTAAATTCTTTATAATTCACTAAAAACTATCGTTTATAAATGTGTTACTTTTGTAAGTTATAATTTTTTTATTTTATTTTACATTGTCTTACGCTCTTTTTAAATTGTTTATTATTTAAGTATTATTTGCTAACACAAATCCAAAACAACAAAAGAATTTTATTATTAAATTATAAATATTTATTATTTAAGCCTTACAAATTTTATATAAATATAAAACATAATATAAAAAAATAAAAAAGAATTATTAAATCTAATATTAATAATAATAATATTATCCCTTTAAAATCTGCAAAAAAAGGAAAGCAAGAAAATTGTAATTTTCTTAGTTTGTTTTTCACTTTTTAAATATATATTTTTTATAAATGTAAAAATTTTTTTTATATAACCAAAGTTTATAATTTTTAACTTTTATTTGTTTATTTAAAAGTTAATTATTTTTTTTTATATATATGTATATGTAAAAGGGATTAGGAACAACATATCCTCAAATACCCTTTATATTTCTTGAAATTTGTTTAATGTGTATATGTTGATTAACGTTTTTAATTTTAAATTAATTTAATTGCAAACAAAAATCTTTTTAAATATTATAATAAATAAAAAGAAACTTTAAAGCTTTTTTTAAAAATAAAAACAACAGTAATTTATAAATGCTTTTAAAAATCGCTTTTAATATGAATAAAATAAAATTAAAAAAAAAATCAAATATAAAACTTATTAAATTAACAATTAAGCAATAACCAAAAAACCAACAACAACAAAAACAATATAATCTATACAATAAAAATACACAAATATTTAAAACTATAATTGAAAAAAATGGAGTTTGAATTATAAGATTTTTAGAAAAAGAAAACTTTAAAAAATAATAAACCAGATTTCTTTGAAAATTCTCTTAAAATCTATTAGATTTAATTATTCATTATTATTTTGAAACCATTATCCATTCAAATTCTTTCTGCTATTAACTCGAATTGTAGTAAAATTTAAACGAATTTTATAGATTTATAAATATTTTCAGCTGAATCATGATTTAGTGTAATTTATCGCACTTTTTATGCATATAATCAAAATTTCAATATTTTTGGCAAAGGTTTGGAAATTCGAATTTGTTTTCGAACTTGTCTAAATGATTGTCGAATTTTTCGAACTTATCTAATTTCGTTAAAGTTATTATTTTTAGTATTGTAATTAATTTTTTCTATTAATTTGCAAAAATATCACCTATTTTTCAATGTTCGAAAATTAAAAATTAATTTCGAATTTTTCGAACATGTGCCAATTTTGTAAAAAGTTAGTTTTTACTTGATATAAATGACTTTTTAATCAAACTAAACTAAATTTAAACAATTTTTAGAATGTTTAAAAATTCGAACATGATTTTAGTTCGAATTTTTCGAACATGAGTAAAATTCATTAAAATTATAATTTTTATTACTTTAATATAATTTTTCTATTTATTTGCAAAAATTTGACATATTTTTCAATGTTCGAAAATAAAAAACTACGTTCGAATTTTTCGAACATGTGCAAATTTTATAAAAAGCAAGTTTTTACTTGATATAAATGACTTTTTAATGAAACTAAACTAANNTGAAATTAAACTAAATTTATGTTTTTTTTAAACGTTTGAAATTTCTAAAATTAAGTTCGAATTTTTCGAACATGAATAAAATTTTTAGTAATCATTATTTTTTTTTACTTTGATATAATTTTTATATTTATTTATTATTATTATTTTTTTTTCAAAAATATCACCTATTTTTCAATGTTCGAAAATTCAAAATCAAATTCGAATTTTTCGAACATGTCTAAGTTTCATAAAAAGCAAGTTTTTACTTCATATAAACAACTTTGTAATCAATATAAACAAAATTTTAAA
>MINK01172387.1:0-27355 GCA_001735545.1 Phormia regina
ATTCTATTTTCCCACAGAAAATTTTATCGATGACATAATTTTTTTTTTGCAGAAAATTTATCGATAACTTAGATTTTTTACAGAAAAGTGGTAGAAAACTTAAATTTTATTTAGAATATTTATCAATTTTTCTATAGAACTTATCGAAAATATATATATTTTTTAGAAAACTTAACGAAAATATTTTTTCTTTCTATTTACCTAAAGAAAATTTATCAAAAATTTACTTTTTTCTACAAAATGTTATTGATTTTATTAAAGAAAATTTACTAATAATTTATTTTTTTTTATAAACAATTTATTTTTTTTATAGAAATTTTATCTAGCGTTTAGTTTTCTTACATAAAATTTATCGATAACTTAATTTTTATATAGAAAATTTATTAATAATTAAATTTCCCTATAGAATTTTTAGGAAAATTAAATTATTATTAAAAATTTTTAATTTAACTTTCCTAAAAATTTACGAAAATTAAATTTTTTAATAGAAAATTTAACGATAATTTAATAATTTAATTTCACCATAAAAAAATATCGATAATATTTCGTCAATTTTTATATAGCAAGTGTATCGATAACAACAATGTGAAAAGAGTTGTTCGAAATTCAACATTAAACTCAGGCGCGGATCCACAGTGATGGAAAAAAAGAAATTTCCCTCCCTAAAATAAAAAAGCTTAATGAAAATTTTGTACTGAATCATAAAATATAATGAAATAGTTAAGAAAATCATTGTATTTTCCTCCCCCAAAAACTTGAGCTGGATCCGCGACTGATTAAACTAAATATTTTATTAGAAATTTTCCCAAAAATTTTTGTTTTTGAACTTAGTTAAGATTTCTGTTGATGTATTTTGTATTTTAGAATTTTTAAATTTTTTTTGAAAATAGTTTAAATAAATTATTAATTTTTGGTTACAACAACAACTTATTTTTAGTTAATTTTAAATTAACCTTCGAAATATGTAGAAAAAGTTCTCATAACTCTTTAATAGGTAGTTTAGTTAGTTAGTCAGTCATTTATGACCAAAACGATAAAGTGGGGACAAATTGCAAAAAAAAAAACAACAACAATATTTAGTTTTTGTCAAAGGTTTATAATTGTCTGGCTGAATGTCTGTCCATTTTTGTTTAAATATTTATAAATATTTTTCCTTAGACCAGAGGTTGCGTGTTGTGATGACATTGTACATTATAATTTGTACAAATCATGAGATTAAACACGCAAATTGTAGATACAACAACAATTTTTTTTAAAAAAATAAATTTATACTTGTGTATAAAATAAAAAAAAAAAACTTGCACAAAAAGTGAAACAAAATTACCGGGGAAAATAAATATTTTTCTCATTTGATTTTTTTTTTTTTTTTCGCAAACGAGTACAAACATTTTGTATTCTGGCCAAAAGATCATTAAATGTTTTGAAATAAAAATAGAAGTGAAGAGGGTCTATGAAAAAAAAAAACCACACAAGTAGTTGCAAAAAAATATTGTTGCTTAATTAGCAACTCATTGCAAATTTGCAACAAGTATAAAGAAAACATAAAGAAAAATCAAGCGAAAAAGTCAATGCATAAGGAAAAAAAAAAAAAACAACAACAACAACAAATATTGCATATTTATTAGGGTGATGCTTAAACAATTGTCTGATTAAATTTAATTTCATTTAATATCCTCACTTAGGAATAACTAATTTAAATAAAGCAAAATATATTTTGTTGGATATCCTTTTTAAAGAATTACAGCTATTAAACGATTGGGAATAGATTCTACTATCTTTTTCGGGACTGATTTCATACAACTCCTCCAAAAGAACCCCTTTTAAATAATTTTTGTTTGAAATTTCGTATTTCAATTTCTAGTTTATGCCACAAATTCTCAATTATGTTTAAATCTGCTGACTGTGGAAGAGTTTTTATTATTCCAGGACAATTATACAGCAACCAATCTTTGACAGGCGTATATTTGGGGTCATTAGCGTGATTGAAATGAATCCGTAATGCCGATTTTTTCAGCGCTTTGTTTAAGATTATCTTTTAAATATTTAAATTGGTCCATATTCTCTTCAATAAAAAATAACTATCCCACATCAGCTGCCGAGCAGGCACTCCAGACCATCACGTGTCCTCCACCATGTTTTATTGTTGGACGCAAATGCTTCCGATTCATCTCCTTTTCTCCAAACGTTTACTCTACCATCTGAACCAAAAAGGTTGAATTTTCTCTGGTCTGTGAATAAAACGTTTTTTCAGAAGGAAAAATTCTTGCCAGCGTAGCTATGAGCAAATTGCTGACTATTCTGCTTATACTTTTTGCTCACAAAGGGTCTCTTGCGTGCAATTCTACCATTTAATCCATTTTTTCAAAGAAGTGTTTCTCAACCATATCTCGAACATTCGGCGCACTTAGTCTTGGATTAATCTTAATTTGTTTTACTATCCACCTTTCTTGTCGTGGACTAATTTTTGGCTTATTTATAACTCATCTTTCCTTTTTAAACCTGTGAATGATGTTTTCCACAGATGTTTCCATTGTTGTGCGGGCTTTGTTAACTATTTTTGATATTTCTCTTTGACTTTTCCCATTTGTGATTCATTGTATATCAACAGAAAAGTATGAATTGAAGTTCAAATTCATAGTATTTGGTTCTAACATTTTTCAATATTAACCGATTTTGCACAATTTTAATACCAAACAAACCTTATATAAGATTATATTTAAGCTAAATTTCGTCCCAATTGTTGAGACATACCGAATGACATAACTAGAGTGGCTAAAAATCTTTATTCTTTATTTATTAAAATAATCAAAGCCCTAAAGGGCCAAGTGTTTAGAAGAATTAATCAATACATAATAATTCATCTAGTATATACATACATATGTATATTCTTTTATGAGGTTTTAAATAATTCTTTAGACTTGTTTAAGATGCCTCGAATTTTGAAGACATTTTGCTGTTTAAAGTTTTTTTGTTCATGGCAAATAGAACCATCCTAATGTCAGTTTAAGGTTTATAGGTTTTATGCCATTCAGAGAAACTAATTCATCCATAGAATTATGTATTTATTTAAAAGTAAGATTTTTTGCTTGTATGTCTGTGTCTGTGCCTCTTCTATTTTCTAGACTTTCTTGTTAAATGGTGTTGTTTTAGAGACTTTATTTGCATTTTTTCGCACATTGAAGTCATCATCGTAATAAAACTAATTATCAACTTCTTAACCCTGTTAGACTTTAAACATTTATTCATGAATGATTTTAATGGATTTATGACTCTAAATAAGTTCTTAAGTTTTATTTTCTTGTTATATATTTTTTACTCCTAAAATAAAGTCTATTTTAAATTTTGCATGTAATTTGTTAGCTAAAGCTGTTTATTTTTCTTCTTATTGTTTTTTGTTTTTATTTTTATATTTTTTTCTATATACAGTTCAACAAAACATCCAACCATAACTATTTGGCTGACTTGGCTGGCTTGTGTTACCTAAAACTAACTAATACCTTGTTGCCACATTTCAATTTTCATTTGCTTTAAAGCTTGCACGTAATTTGCGCGCAATGAGCGCAAAAAAAAATTAAAAAAAAAATAACAGAAAACACACACATCAACCTACTCTTTATAAAGACAAGAAAATCAACATACTAGTCGTTTGCTGTCGTAGTAGCTTCGTGTTTTGTTTTTATTTTTTTATTTTATAAATTGTACTTGTTTTCTTTATTGATGAGATTTATTTTACTTTTGATAATTATTTTAATTTCTTTAGCTCTTAAAATACTCTCTCTCTTTGTTTTTTCATAGAAATAAAACTCTCTAAAGTTTTCAATTCGCCTGATTTTTATTGTAAGTGTGTTTTGCTCTTTAAGGTAAACTTTTTATGGAGCACTCTCTTTTTAAATTGTTGAATAAAGAGTATTGTTTTTTTAAAGAGCATATGTAAGCTTAATTTTACTCTGAAGAGTATAAAATAAACTTTCGTTAGTTTTTGTTTATTATTTTTTTTTTTTTGCTTTTTGTTTTGATTTTGTTAAAACACATACAAACACGAAAAAAAGGTCACAAATGGCAACGAAAAGAGAAGTTTGTAAAAAATTGTGCCATGTTGCCAAATTTCATAAACTGAGTTTGATAATTTCAGTTTGTAATATTATTAAGATTGTGCAAAAATGGTGAAGCAATTTTTATAATAAAATCTGTTATCATTCTTTATTTTGTATTTCTTTTTTTTCTTCTTTTGACAAATCATAATCATTAACGGAATTTTTCTAAAAAAAAAAAACACATACTCACACTTGTTCTCTTAGACACACACTCGCACTCACTTGCCATTCACTTAAATATTAAATGATTTTGATTGTTGTTGTTGTTTTTTTTTTATTATATTTTATATTTGTTGTTTATAATGATGTGATATTATTGTAGTATGTATGTATGAATGTGTGTTTGTATGTAAGTGGTGTGTGGTGGTGTCACTTTACTATTTTTTTTCTTTGTTTTTGTTTTATTATTAAATATTTCAAACTGTTTATTGTTTTTTGTTGTTGTTGGTGCTGGCGATAATGACGTCTCTAGTGATGATGATGAGCTTTAATGATGTGCGCCGCCTTTGTTTGTTGTTGTTGTATTTGTTTATTATTTGTTTTTTTTTCCTATTTTCTGTAACTATTTTGTAATAATTGTTTTATTTTTGTTGTTATTTTTTATTATTACATTTTATTGCTTTTTTTGTGTTGTGTTGGGTGAAGTGTCGAAACCACATGTTGTTTATTTTCATTATGATGGCATTTTTTTTCCTAATGTTTTTTTTTTTTTTTCTTATTCAATACAACTTTAAGCGAACAGGTTAATTTGAAATACATACAACATATTTCTATTTTATGATGATAATGATGTATTTTTTTAATATAACTTTTAACGCTTTTTTGTGGTTTACAAAAATGTAAGGAATTTTGCAAAAATTAAATTCTATAAAAGATAAAAATTATTTTACAACTGAATATTTACTGTAGGTATTATAATATAAATAAATGTAATATTTTTTATTTTTATTTGTAAAAAAATTTAAAGCACCTTACACAACAAAAAGTGTTCACACATCGGATAAAAGAACTTTTTATTATTTTTAGCGAAAATAAATAAATTCAATTTTTACATGAAAAAATTCACTAAAAATTTTTACTGGCTTAATACGTTGTGGAGTAGTTTTTTTTCGAAGTTCTTTTAAATAACTTGGTGTTAAGTTTTTGTCAATGCTTATAATGGGACTTTTTCCTGTTTCTGTATTGCCATACTTTATTTACAGAGACTTCCACCAAACCTTTTAATATTCCCTGCGGTTGA
Source organism: Phormia regina (assembly GCA_001735545.1). NCBI lineage: Eukaryota > Metazoa > Arthropoda > Insecta > Diptera > Calliphoridae > Phormia > Phormia regina. The sequence continues at coordinate 5,335 of MINK01172387.1, forward strand.
TAAATATTAAATTTACTTTCGTCGGAATAGTGTGCAGTGCTCGTCAACTTTTCAGTTTTATTTCAGTATTTTTTTTTACGGAATTTAAACTCTTTAATTAGTTTACTTCTTCCATTTGTTCGTATAATTTGGAAGCTGTAACCGGAGCAGGGTTCTCTTATCTCTAAAAATTCTGTAGGAAAAACATGCAAATTCTTTGGATATGTGAGGTTACTTAAAAAGGCTTTAGTGTAAGGTGAGTCCAAAAATTAAAAAAAAATATATATATTTTTTTTTACATCAGTAGCATTTTCAGTTAAGTATTGCAGACCACATTTTACTCTTTTAAATTCATAACCTTAGATGATTCTTAGTTTTTCGGAAAAGTATCGCTAAATAGAAAGTTTATTGTCTATCACTGTTATCTCACTGCTCAGATATCGGATATATGCACTTTCTATTTAGCGATAATTTTCCCAAAAACCAAGAATCATCTGAAACACGTGGACGCAAGAAAGTAATGTCACCACTAATGGTTAAACATTTAGTTAGGCAGTGCAAGGAGACCCCATTTTTGACAGCTATAGAGCTTAAAAAGGAATTAAATGCAGCTGCAAGTGTTGAAAATATTCGTCGGAGATAAATGTGGGTTGGCCAGTTGAAAAGTGGAGGAATGTTCTATGATTAGATGAATCCAAAGTTGTTTTGTTTGGAGGTAAAGGTTTAGGTTTTTTTTGTCAGAAGACCACCCAATAAAGAATTAAATCCAATAATCAAACATGGAGGTTCAAGCATTATGGTATAATCGTGCTTTTACTACTATGGAGTAGGACCAATTCAGTGGATGAAAACAACCATGGATAAGACAGTTTCTGTTAGTATCCCATGGGATATTATGCTTTTGAGGAAATGCCTCTGAAATGGGTCTTCCAAGAGGTCAACGACCCAAAGCATACTAGCAAAAGCATGGTTTAAAGAAAATAAAATGGATGGAGTGGCTCACTCAGTCACCCAATCTCAATCCCATTGAGAACTTGTAGACTAACATCAAGAAAGGGGTACCTCAAATACAATCGCAAATCTGAAAAGAAATTTCAGTTGAAAGATGTCAGAAACTTGTAAATTCAATGTACAGGCGCTGTTTAGCGGTTATTGTCAAGCAATAATGGAAATGCAGCAAAATATTAATTTTGGAATGTGAATGAATAATAATTTAAAATCTTTCATTTAATTAAATTTTTTTAGGAAATAAAATCATACTCAAATTTATTTTCACTTCAATATTTAAATTACATTTGATTCGATTCTCTGTACATACAAGTACAGCTTTCTATTTTTTAACATAATGTCTATATGTGACCATGTTATGGTTGAAGTTCATCTAACTACTTTTTCGCATATCAATATTATCTGAGAATTGTTAGAATTAAATGGATCAAAATAGGTGTCATTCATCTGTCAAATGACCTTCTCATCTATTATACTCTTTTTTACTTCAACATTTATTTTATTATTTACGTCTTTCCAAATCTTTAATAAACGTTAAAAATTATTATAAAACGCTTTAAATAGGTAATAAATGTGTGAGAATATTTAAGACTTAATTTCATAAAATATTAAAAATATACAAACATACATACATAATCCGCTATAAAATTCCCACCTCCTAAAACCAACAAAACAAATGTTACGATATACTCAACATAAAAATCTTCTTTAAAATATCCTCTGGCATCTGCTTGTCTTTCAACAGTTTTGGGCAATAAATCATTTCTTTACAAGTTCATTTCAATTTATTAAGGCCATTTTTTTTTCTCAGTTTCTAAAATAAAACTACATACAAGTAAAAAAAATAAATAAAAAATGGAGAACTGAAACTGACGTCATCGGCACAATGTACGTACAGGTCGTACAGGAATCATAATTAACAAACCAATCGTCGCTGACACAAGCGCAAAACAACTTGCTCGTTGGACAGCCAACATTGCACTAACTAAACTAAATGTTAAACGAACGTACTGTACTTTTAGTTAATAGAAAACGAACAAAACAAATAAAATAACGTACCCAGAAGAAAACATGTTTGAATAACAAGAACGACAAACACTCATTCTCACTCACATTCACTAACAAACGATACACTCCCTCCCTCACTCACTCACTCACTCATTCATTCATTCATACACATACTCAGTGCAATAAATACAAAATCAACCCAATTTTAAGGTGGTGAAATTGTTGTTTTTATCATTTAAAACACTCTCGCACTGTGATTGGTTATTCTTGTCGTTTTATGCACGAAGTGTAACGATAATATACGAGAGATTTTTAAAACGACCAATAAAATTCGTTTAACTACTGGTGTAAACGATTAATAAGTAAAAAGAAAACGAAAAGGGGAAGGTTTTGTGTTGTAGTTTATGGTTTTTTTGTTGTTTATTTTTTTAATCTTTACACTCTTGGCTGGCAACAACACAAATACACACGAGAAGAAGTTTATTCAAAATCGTAAAAAAAATGTTTTCAACACAGAGGGAGTAAAGTGTATAAAGTGAAGTACTGTCACTTTAATATTTATAGTAGAGACTTTAATATTTAACTACATACTATAAAAAATTGTTACATAGATATTTTTTAAATCCTTACAATTTAATTAATTTAAAGAAAGTAGTAAATATTTTTAAAAATATATGGACCTTTATTTATGCACAAGACGTTTTTCTTATTTTTAGAAGCTGCATGGATTCAAGTGATGTTTTGCAAAACAACATTAACTTCTGCCTTGATCAAGTTTCAGAGAGGATTTCGTCCAATTCGTTATGTTTGGTCCAACCAGTCGTTTTGTTTTCCTAATATTTCTATAGCTTTGAATAATATTTCATTTTTTTATATTTATTTTTCTCAGGTGTTATTTCAATGTAAAATTGTTATTTTGGCCATTCGTAGCTTAATATTATGAAATAAATGCAATGAAAGATTTTTCAGAAATATATTTTTTTTATACGGGAATGTTTTAAAGCAGAACCTCCAATCGAAAAGAAAAAGTTATTGAGGCTTAAAGGGATTTAGTTTTCCCATTATATTTTTTATAAACTTTTAATTGTAAACCCTGTCGTTTCGAGCAAGAAGGACAGACTTTCTTTTCATAAAAGTTTTTAATATTTGTTGTTTTTATGAAAAAAATCTGAAAATAATATATAAGATTAAATCAAATAAGTCATACAAGTTGTCATAGTACATCAACTATTAGCTGAGTCATTATGACTCAGCCTACGGCAAATACGATAGAACATAATTTGTTTGATTTCTTTTTTATCTCTAGTTTTTTATTTTTTATTTTTTTTTTTGTTTTTGGTATTTATAGGTAAATAAAATGTTTAATGTTTCCAAAGAAAATGTAAAAAAAAAAAAAATCGAAATCAGCAATAACTCAAAATGTGCGCAAGTCTAAGAAATTTTTCATATTCCCTTTTCTTTGCGTATTTTCTTTTAATATTTTGTTCGTACATAATAAATTGTATACATTTTTTAGATACATATTGCTACACATTTTCATTTACACATTTTTGAGTAACTTTTTTTTTTTGTAATAAATTTGAGTTATATTTGTTGTTGTAAATTACTAAAGGTGATATATTTTCGAGGACACATACATACATATAATTTATTTATTAATCGATGGAAAAAATATAGAAGATTTCTGATTTACCAGCAAATTTTGGATTGATATTTATTTCTCCAGCGCCTTTCTGTTTTACAGACACCAAATACATAATTCTGGATCCTCTAAATTTCAAGTGCAAGTTTGTTTCATTGTGCGGTAATCACATCTAACGGCTTAACCGATTTTCACGAAATTTGACCCACAAATAGCACTAGTGCCGGTGGTGGATAGAAACTTTCGTGGGTTTGAAAACCTAAAAAAAAATTATTTCCTGTAAAAAAGTCATATGAGACCAAGCAGATTGAATCTAGAAGCGGTAAAATGCCTTCTTCTTTCCATAAAATATTTTTATTTTTAATAAATGTTAAAAATTTTGAAACAAATAATGTATTAATAAATATAATATATTAATATATTTTTATATTTGAAATATTTTTTTTTGCAATATTCTCAATAAACAAATGATGTAAAAAAATTCAGATAAATGTGCTTTTCAATAAAAATAAATCTCGGGTATTATAATACCCGAGATTGATAAAATAAAATTATTAAATGATTAAAACATTGCGAAATTGAAAGAAATATTATATAAAAGTTATAAATATGATTAAGCCGAATCATTAAATGATGAGAAAATGATTAAATGAAATCAGAATAATGATTACAAGTACACTTATATACAGTATACAATCATAGTATGTTGCTCTTACTTTATGGTCACCTGAACCATATTTTTTCTCTGCGTGTATAAAGAAAAGCAAATATTTTCAAATGGAAAGATATGAAGAAAATGTTTTCTTTTGCTTTAATATTATTAAATTATTTTTAGTAGAATTTTAGTAAATTTTATTTTTGATGTGATTAACACAACCTGCTTAAATAACAACTTTTCGTCGACAGTTTAGTTGAAAGGTGTAATAATTTACTTCAACTACAAATGCTATATATTAACTATAAATATTATGGATATTTAAAGGCTGACGATTTTCAATTTACTGGACAGAAATTCTATATTGCAGATGATAAAAGAAATGTAGCAGCAAAATTCCAAGAAATTTTTTGATTTAGGAAATAAACACTTCAATCTTAAAAATGGTTCCATTACACCGAAATATACGTGAATAAGTGCCTGTGAAAAAGACTTCTGCATTTTCTTAGTAAACAGGCTGTTTTCACTTCTTCTCATTACAATGACAAAACAATGGTCAGTGATAACAAAGAAGTTGGGAGTTTTTGTACCGAAAGAGGATAATCCACTAAGCTGTCCAAAACTCTATGCAATTGAAAGATAATTCTGTATAATATAAGTATAATTCTGGAAAAGATCACTTATTTCCTTAAAAATCAATAGGAAACAATTTATTTTTTTATGTTTAGAACTTGAATATTACACTCAATAAGAAAAAAACCCTTAAACAAATTTCACCCATACTAGCAGGTCATGCCTTGCAGAAAATATCGACGATGTCTTAATGATTTGATACAGTCTTCGACGACACATATACGACAGCTCCGAACAAACATTGGTGATCATGCATATTTTCCTCATCGATATTAAGATAAATAAATAAAAAAATTGTTGGGTTCCGTCGAGATTTGAACCCAGGCCACCAATTTCTCTTTTGCTTATTGCATAGTCAAGGGCACTGACCACTTTAGCTACAACATTCTCCAGATTTTAATGATTTTTGAAATGCTTTTATTTACCTGATAATTTAAAAATAGTTGTTGATGACATTGTCCAGCAGAATGTCGTGTGTTTGGTTTAACTCACGACATTCTCGCTGAACATTTAACTCTTGTTGTTATCGAACTATATATTTACGAAAATTTAGTATATTTTGTAATTAATGTCGTCGAAAATGGGGTAAAATGACAATATAGATGATTTTTAATCAAACTTGTCCTCTACATGCTTTTTCTTGACGACATCCTTCAATATTATTTCTATTTACATAAAACTTTTTAGTGTCGAATATCAACTTGATATTCGCATGGGATTTTCTGAAGAAGGGTTTAAATGGGACCTATGGTCAATTATGGAACAATCGTTAAAAATTTGTTGCAAATATTGATACCTCTGTAGAACTTCTTTTCAACGAATTTCATTAAAATATTCCTATGTTTAAGGTGTTTTTGAGTGTTTACATACTGTTTCGGGTGAACATTTGTATGGTGGCTAGGTGAAATTATGGACCAACTATAACCAATTTCAATAGGCTTCGTCATTGTAACGTAATTACAATGGCAATTACAAAATTGTGACCTCACATATAATTTACATGGGCAGCCAGCCAGTCGTTCAGCCAGACGGGCGGACGGACATCGTTATATCGATTTAAAATGTGAATCTGAATCGATTGGTATACTTTAAGGTGGGTGTTGGAAATTTGTTTCTATGAGTTATAAACCCCAACCACATATGGTGGTATGGAGTATAATTTTTATATTTATGTCATATTTGCGTCTTTATAAAATTAATCTTTATAGGTTTTAGTTGAAAACTTATAGCTTTAGAACTTAAATAGGATATCTGGTACTGAATAGAATTGTTAAGAGTAATTAACATTAACACTGTGAGTAATTAATTATCCATTAATTAAACATACATATTTATGTCATAAAGAGCTCGTTTTATAAATACTGATTTTTTTTAAATTAAATTTGTTGAATTCTCTACTAAAATCAAATCTAACCAATTCTTATTACTGTCACTTTAAAACAGCAAAATCCTCTTGTTTTATTACGTCGTTATTTATTTTTTTAAATAAAAAATAAAAAAAAATCTCAACAAATTCATTAATCATAATTTATACTCGCACTTGTAGTGAAACGACCTCAGATAAATAAAGTACACTCTCTATGCGGTATTCCCCTCGTGTATCCCTTTTGTTGAAATCTCCCTTCATTTCACACTTTTAATTAGCGTTAAATTGTGTGTATCTGTTGTTGTTAGTTGTTGAATAAGAAGATACCGGCACTCGCACACTCACGCTTCCCATAAATTTTATATTTTATTAATTCTCCCTTTTTGTATTTCTGAAGTACAAAGTATCAAAGAGTTCTTTTTTTGTTCGTTTTTACCGTAATGAGAGTATATAAGGGTATTTATTTACTCGTTTCGTATATTTCTATGTACTTATACGAGAGTATTATAACTGTATATACGAGAATAAAATTATAAATGTATCAGTTGAATTTTACCAACACCACTGAATGCTTAACAAGGGTGATTTTATGCCAACAAAAATGAAAGTATTGTATACAAGTAAGAGATATATTGTAGGTCAAGACCGATCATATGATACCTAACACCCTTGTGCTTGGGTCTAATAAAAATCGGGGAAAAGTTTTATATGACCCGAAACATGTATTAAACGTAGTGATTATGCTTTAGGGACTTTTTGGATATTAGCGTCAATGTTGGAGCTATAAACAATTATGGTCCAATTGTTATAAAATTTGACAATTCGGCTTTATTTCTATGAAATATTAATTTAATATTAATATTTGCATGGGATTTATGTCCATTAAAATGGATTTTCTGAATAAACATTTATATGTGAGCTATTTTGAATTATAGGCTAATCTTCGTGAATATCGGTCTATAGTTGGTTTAAATTTACGAACGGACGTCGTTAATTAGACTTAGAAAACCGATTGATTTACTTAAGATTGGATTATAGGTCAATTATTATTATTATTATTGATTAATACAAACATTATAACAAACACATTAATCCATTCCTATTGTGGTGTAGGGTATAATAAATAAAGACAATAAGGGGATTTTTTGGTGCTTTTATGAATGACGGGATAAATGGCTTTATTTATGGACGGTCCACTTCAGATTTGGTTATATTGTGTTGAATATAGTACTTTGTGTGTCGTATCTGATACAATTATTATTATGAGACTTGAATTAAATTTCTCTTGTCTTAATTTGCCACAAATTTGTATTAATTAATAAAGAATAAAAATTTGATTCATTGACTTTAAACTTAAATTTAGACTTTTTTTTTAAATTTAGTATAAAATATGATTTTTTTTATTATTAACATCCCATAGCATATTTTGTTCATTACAGCATATTTTCAAAGAAAATCCTTATTTCATAATATATTTCAGCAGTTGTAATGAAATATTTTTGGATATTATATACTTAGTTGCATAATTTTTTATTTGTCACCCATTTTTTAGAAAATTTCTCACATACGTTTTTTAAATCCAATTCTTTAACAATTTTTCTTAAAAATTTATATAAATTTTCTAAATTCTAACTTTGAATGCTTTAAGAAAATACAGTCTAACACGGTTAAATCAAACTCGAACGGAATTTAATTCGTTATTATAAAAAAATATAAAAATGTTTGCTAACGAAATAACGTATTTTAAGATGACAACTTATATTTTTGGGACTTCATTATAAACGTAGTTCTTTGTATGAAATATTCTTTTTTGCGATAAATAAGTCTGTAATAATCGTGTTCGTTTGTATATTTTTAATAATTGTAACCCAGCAAAAAAAGACCATCCAAAGAAGTCAATAAGATCCTGAAGTTGTGATCCAGAAGTAGCGCAAATTTGGATCATTTCCAATGAATTTGACATAGGCTTGTCATAGGAAGATGTTCTCTTTTTTGATACCCATTCAATGAATAGGAAGTCAAGTCTACGATGTTATGAAAAACTGATTCTTTGAATTTTTCTAAACTAATAAATTTTTTGAATAAAATTAATTTTTCGTAACAAATATGATATTTTATGTCTGATTTAGCATATTACATAAACTCAAATTTCAAACTTCATTAATGAATTAATGTACGTATAAACTGGCCCAATATATTTTTTGACAATGAGCTATTCTGTCTGCTTACGTCGTAGGGTCGACTTCACCGGAGAAAGGTGTTTGTTCGATTATGTGCGATATTCTTCGTGACTTTAACAAGTAATTAATGTATTTTCATGTTTTTTTATAATATAAATAAAAAGATAAAAAGTATTATTTCCAAAAATTTGATCTTAAGTAATTGATTATATATCAAGTTAAAAGTATGTAGATATTAATATACTTTCATGTAATGTAGAAAGCATGTAACTACATCCGTAACTATATACCATTACAAAGTTTTTGCTGGGGTATTTAAAGAAAATAAAATTTTATAAAAAAATTTTTGACTTCAGTTCATATTCTGTTACATAAATTCCGATCTAAATGAGAGTCCAACAATTTTCTTTAGCATTTAATATTTGTTGTAAGTATTATCTTAACCTTTGTACTTTCGATCTTAAGTACTCAATATAAATATATCATTTTTAAGGAAATGTCCTTGTTTTTAAAATTACACTAAAAATAACTTTTTAATTTGTAAAGCTTAGGAGTTGAAGAAACTAATAAAAAAAATTGTTTAATTTTCATTTGTTTTCGATACACTCACACAATTATTGTTGAGAGTATGAGGTGAATCATTTTACAATATTAAATGATGTGGACTAAATAATAAAAAATTATGATTATACCCAGGGTATTAACAAATGAGTTGGTGCAGTTGGCGAATACATATTTTCGTGAACGAAAAACAAAAAATCACCCTTAACACTGGGTGATACAAATTGTATTGAAAACATGTAATGTAGGTTGTAAGCTTTGCTGCAAGAATTTAAAAGGTTTGTGTCTATACTATCGTGAGAAAAATAATTGATATGGTAACTTTACTTTTCTTTCATTCGAGCCACGAACCACTGGTGGCTACACAAATCAGCGCTCAGCTTCTAACCAGCTGGCAACGCTTTAATAACGTTTCTGTGTTTTCATATATTTTTTTTTCGTTATAATCGAGAGGCACTTCCGTTTTGATAATTTGAAAAGTTTAATGTGTTAACAGCATTACAGATTGTTTAATGTTCTATCCCGTGAGTCTAGATTACAATGTTCATGCCCATCCTATACTCATTTATATTGAATATTTGTTCACATATTTATTTTAATTAGAGATTTTGCCTTTAATATCTTATGTTTTAAAATATGAGATGAGACTAAGATATTCTAGCTGTGGCTATAAATGGTCTGGTAGAAAAAAAAAATACTTAACCTAAAGTGTTCTAAATGTAAAATAAATAGGACTTTTATTTATTTATTTATGTAGTGTTTAAGTAAAAGTCACAGTTTAGCCATCTGTAAAAAATATGTTAATCTTTGAAGAAATAAGACTCAATATCTATCTGATGCTGATGCTATTCTTATACTTATTGCTGCCTTCTTAAGCATATGATTCTTTTTCTTTCCATCTATCAATCGATCACTTGTTAAACTTTATTTTGGTAAAATATTTCAGTATCATGTTATAAATTTCAATTAAATTTTCCTCCTTTCTTCCACACACAGATACCCATAACATTTAAAAGAGAAATACATATTTTTGTTTGTCTTTTTGTTTTTTAATTTCTTTTCCATTTTCATGTTATCTGTTGGGCTGTTACAATTTTTACTTTCGTTTAATTTTTTCTTTCTTTTCAATTCTGTGCCTTTTGTTTTTGTTGTTGTGTTATATATATATGTATACCGGTAAGTGCCCTGTTTCCAATGTGTTGCCAAAGTATTAAATTTTATTAAATACACCAGCATATTGTTGAGTGCCAATGGCACTGGTTGGTTGTTTGGTTGGTTGACTGTTTGTTGATGTTCTATTCCTTCTTCGTTTTCAATGGCTTTAAGCCACATTTGCAACAACTACTATAACTATTGCAGCACTACAATAACAATAACAACAGACTTGAAGGTAGTAGTTGTGAAAGTATAAATTTCATATAAGCAAATACACACATATATGCATACGATTAAACGCACCTAAACACACATACACATATATGTATGAGAATACATGATTGGCATATGGACATACATACATACATATCATATATGTTTAAATGTTTGTAACTGTAGCGATAGTTGTCGTTGATTTAATGTTGTTATTTTTTCTGTTGGCAATAATGTTGTTATTGCTGCTGTTCCTTATAATGTTGTTGTTATTTTTGTTAATACAATTATACAGGCACACTCACACACTTACAAAGTTGCCAAGCAATATACGTTTATGTTGCTGTTGCTGTGGCCTACGTAACAATATGACCACTGGCAATTTTGCCAGAGAATGTTGAATAGCGAAATGAATATATATGTATTTATATGGCATACATAAATACACAAATATTAATACATACAAATATGTATGAATGGATGAATGTATGAATGTAATTTTATATTTTGCTTTTGGTCAGTTGGACATATAGTTGTTTTGGCTGTCAGCCTGACTGGCTATTTGAAATCTTTGGTTTGGTTGAGTGGCTGTTGTGGAGATCATTTTTTTCCGTATGTGTGAGTGTGTATGAGAGTATGTGCATGTGTTTTCATATCATTTTTGGCATATGTTTGATGTCAGGGTTATATTGGTGACATTTGTAGGTGATATTCTTACATTGAATTCATTTTCATTTTGTTGTAGCTGTAGTGTTACTGTATACCGGCCAAAGAACATTGAACGATGAGAGTCTTGTAAAAAAAAACAAAAATAACAGAAAAAACATATTTGTAAATAAATACAAATATTGGTTATCTTATATAATAGTAGAGGTATTAATGATAGATGCAAGTAAATATTAATCTTAAAAAAAAAATGATATAGTTGTAGAGGAGAATTTAAAAGCACATCAACCTTGCAAGGTGTCAAGGTTGATGTGCTTTTTTGTGTTCGATTTAATCTACTTAATTCACCAATTAATCTAGAAAGAATATTTCTTGTAATAATAATAAATAATGGTTTAAAAATAAGGTAAGAAATTAACATTAAAGGAGCAAGTTATTATTTATTTGATATAGAAATTAACGATTTCTTGCTTTGACTTTTTTGATTCCATTTTAGAGTTCTAATAGTTTCCAAAATTAGATATTAATATATGTATTTCTTCAATTATCCCTTTTTGTCCATTGGTGAAAACTTAAAATGACTGCGAAAAATTTTAAATTTTTTAAAGGTGATCAAATATTTACACCTTTTTCTTTAAATTTAACTAATAAAAAATATTTTCTTATATAGGTCGATGGGTAAGGCTTTCATTTATATATATTTCATTAATTAAAGATTGTAAGCCCATAGGGCCAAATTAATCCACATATTTTATATGGCAATACAAACTTTGAATCTTACTACTAATATATTAATACATTAAAACAATTATTATTATTATTATTTGATTGGGAATCGCAACTTACTTTAAATATTGATCGAATTGGTAAAATTTTAAACAAAAAAAATTTCAAATTCATTGTGCTCGAGAAAAAATGTTAAGTCTTCATGTTATGCTCACATCATATTTAAATATCCTTAGCAGTTATGGAGATATTAAGCTTGAAAAGGACTTGAATTTCTTTGTAATTTGTAAATTCGTATCTTTATCTATTTGTGGATAAAACCAAAATAAGTGAATAATATGCAACAAATAAAGTGTAAACATTTTTGGCATTTACGAATTAATATGATTTTTTGAAAATATTTTCTTACAAACTTTGAGAAAATAGTTTTAGTATCTTTATAATTGTTAAGGGTATTAAAAAAAGATGTAGATATAAATTAAGTTAATTTAATTGAAGAGATAAGCTTCCATATGTAATGCAATAGTCAAATCTAAAAACTGATTTAAAAGCAGAGTAGGAAGAACGTTAATTTTTTTGATTCGTTCGGAATATAATTTTTATTACTGAATTTAATCCTAATTTTTAGAATGAATTTATTTTTTTTAAATTTGTTCGAAGATCACAAATTTTATTTTCGTTAGTTAATTAAATGTGTTTGCATGTGTGTAAATACAAATATGAGAAAATTAGAATATGTTAAGCAGCTGCGTATGTTGCATATGTATTTTTATTTATTTTTTCTTTTTTGCGATCGTCATGAAATATTTTGTTGTCCGCCATCACCATAATAGTAATTATTAAAACCTTTTGTATTCAGTGCCCACAAATTGATCCTTTTTAGATATTTAGGTGTTAATATTTCATTGACAAAAAATTCATTTTTGTTGTAAAATTGTATGACTTTTGCCATCAAAACATAAATCTTTTTTTTTGTAATGTTTTAAAATTATTATAATAAGTTTTTTGTTATGATGTAGATGTTTAAAACCATTTGCAATTGTTTCATAATTTCATATGACCACAACAAAAAACAATACAAACTTACAAATTTAAAATAACAAAGATCATTGGCTTCTTATCTATTCGACAGTTTATACCTCTAAAAGGTATTTTTTATATACACATGTGACCTAAATGTGTGCTTGCACACTACGTACCTTTTTTTTTACCTTTTTTCAACCACTTTTTTGCATACATCATTGTATCATGTTTTTTAGATTTTTTTCGTAACTCCAATTAGAAAACGTAAGGAATGAAAATTTAATCCAAAAAAGGAATTTTATTTTTTGAATTTATGAATAATATTAAATTCGTAATCCAAATTTTTCCGCACTCTGTTTAAAACTTTACTACTTCTTAATAGATTAAGTATAATAAAAAGAATTTAATCGGAATTGTGTTTTATTCTTATTATTTTGTAATATTTGTTATTTAATAGCTGAGTTGCATAATCTTTCTAGTTGTCCAATGAAGTGAATACCACTTTCATTGCTTTAATAATTCTCTTGAATTTTTACCACTTGCATGCATGAAAGCCTATACACACATATATACATTTATTACATATATACATTAGGATAACTGTATTTGTATGAAAGATATTTCTAACTAAAATTTCAAAATTAAATTCATTCAATTAATATAAAATTTTTCAAAATATTCATTCAAAATAAATAATTAAATTTAATCAAAATAAAAAGTTTTGATTTAATTTTTGTACTACCCTAATAGAAATACGAATATATTCATAAATACATTTTAGCCAACTGGGGAATATTTTTGTGCTATATGCATCTGCATCTGCAACGTGTATTAAATTGTAATTGAGGTTGTCAGCGTTTATGGTGTAGTAGTGTTGTTGTATTAGTTGTTGCTGTTGTTGTTTAAACAAACAACATCACCATCATCAACATCACCAACAGCATCGTCATTCATTATAGTGTTGTTGCTGTTGTTATAATATTGTATAAAATGTTAATAATTATTTTATGAATTTTTCTTGTTTTTATTTTACTTTGTTGTTGCTTTTATTTTTATTTTTTTGAATGTAAAATAGTAATAAAGACACGTTTAAATATATATGTATATGTGCCACTTATACATATGTATATAGTATGTATGCATGTATGCATGAGTATATGTACATAGATATGAATGTATAAAAAAAAAAATTGTCCAATGTTTAATGGAAATATTTATTAGTTGGAATTCGTAGTAAGTAATCAATGTAGTTTTCATTTTCTGTGTCAAAAATGTTTGACTTTTTTGAGGGGAAGGATATATATAAACATATGTATGTATATGTATATCAAATGTTATTTTAGGTAACAAAATATGTCATATAATTTTCATTATTTTTATATTTTTTAAATTTAAATAGGTCGTTACAATATTTGATAATGTATTCTTAAAAAAAAAATCACCAATTATTTCTATCGAAAAGTGTAATTTTCAATATTTATTACAAATTATAATTAAAACGTATGAGTAATATTAATACAGACAGAAAAATTAATAATAATCATACGTTGTGTATAACTTTTTTTCTTTTACCAATTTTTAGTTGTTGCCTATATGCTGTTAGAGTGTAGTGTTTGTTATTGTTAATATTTCATTGCTTTCTATTAATGTTTGTTAAGGACTTTATTATTTACTTTACGTTAATGTTTGTTTAACAACTTTTTAACATTTGAAGACCTACACAAATATTTGTTTATGATTTCTTCTTATCTTTTTGCCTTTGCATTATTTTTTTCTTCTTCGGCTTTCTTACTTTTTTTTTTTTTGCTATCACTATGTCAATTTTGATTTCTGTTTTCTAAGTTTTTCTTTGTTGTAGGTATTTATTTGTTGTGTCAAAAGATGTTCTCCATCATCATCAACATCGATGACAAATGTCTACTCATCATCACCATCATCTTTTCCAGCAACAATATCATATGTTTGTCTTTTCTTTCCTTGGGCCTCTCTCTGCTGTTGTGTGTATAAATATACTTACAAACGTACATCCTAGATATTATTACAGTGCTGAGCAATTGAATAAGGTATTTTGAGATTTTTTTGCTTATTATATAGAATAATAAGCAAAAAATCTAGTGTATAACAGTTTCTATTGAATATTTTATCGCGTATAATAGTTAGTAACTAAATATTTTTCGTGTATAACAGTTCCTATAGAATATTTTATCACTTATAAATATCTTGCAGCGAAATGTTATCATGTATAACAGTTTCACTAGAAAATATTTTTTATAATAGTTTCTATGGCAAATATTACTGTTTATAACAGTTTTTTTTTTTTTTGGGAAATATAACTTGATTTGCATGGCTTGCCAAATTTTTTCCACGTCACGTCATTTCAAATATTTTGAAATTATGATATTATAACGAAAAATTATATCAATTTAATTTAGATAAGGAAAATCGAATATATATTATTTTCTGATTTTTGCAATTAAAGCAAAAAATATTGTTTCTTTTTTTTAGAAACTATAAATCTTTGTTAGTAAAGATATTTTAAAGAAATTTTTGGCAAATATAGACTTTGTAATATAAAGTAAAAAAAAAACTTTGATTTTTGTAACATTAATCTCTCAATTCCTAAAAAAATTCCGAAAAATTTACTTATTTTGGTTATATAATGCACATTTTTCTGAAGTCTTATAGATTTTGATTTAAAACTTTTAACAGGATATTGAAGATTCTTAAAATACATTCCGATTGTTGATTCGTGCTTTAGGATTTTAGAAAATATAGATTAAAGTCAAAACTTTCATATAAAATGGGTGAAATTCGGTAGGGTGTGTACCTTGACCACTTAAAGTATAGGGCTTGGTTTTTTATCTTAAAGTCATATCTATGAAGTTCCTTTTTAGAAAAGTACAAAATTATTTTATATTGCTAAAGAAAATTTTATTTTAGAGAAATAGTATTGATTGGACTCGGTAAAGATATCGACTTCAATTTATTTTTATTTAATACATAATTTTTTTCTTTAACTGGAAAACTAGAGAGAACGAGAACGAGACCAAGATCATGCAAAATGATGGTGCCTAAAAATCAAACACAAATAAATCGAAAACAATAAGAAATAAATAGGACATGCATGTATGTTTTAATAGGTATTATCAGGGCCTACAACTACAATATTTAAAATCGAAAGAGAAACAAAAATTGGGTAAGCGATTAAAAAATTTGTATGTCAGAGGTACCCTACTTTGCGCCCATGGGGGTTTGTTGTGTGCGCCCTATAAACTTAATATTTCGATTCCAAATTTCATGCAAATCCAATTAGCCGATCAAAAGTTTCAGATTTATTTCCAAAAGACTTCGAATTTACCCTCCACAAATATTTTCTCACTAAAATGGAGAAGTTAGAAAATAGTGGTTACGTCATTTTGGTCAAATATTTGATTAGTCTGAACTTTTTTTTAACAATTTTGATTAAATATTTCTCAATTAGATTAAAAAAATATAAAATTGAAATAAATAATTCTGAGAATGGAAATAACAGTATTTTCAAAAACATTAGAATAAAACTCAAAAGTATTAAAACTTGAAATTATAGAAAAATACGAGGACGGATCAATAAGTTGAATGAAACAAGAACTTTTCTCTTGGCTATATGGTGTCATGTTCTTTTTAAATCTTCATTTTATTGTCATCACTTTATTGGCCGAAAAACTTACCTTGGCCTTTTTCGCAGCAGGTTTACCCCGGTGAAACCTATTGTTTAGACTTCTGCTTGGTCTACGAAGTACACACCATTTAATCCACAGTTACAAAACGCCACAAAAACTCATTTGGATTGTGGTTAAAAACTCCAAACAATCCTTTGAAGTTGTGACACGTTTATGGTCAATTGAGAGCAAACGCGGCAGCCATCTTGCAAACATCTTTCTTAAACTCAGCTGATAATTTAAAAACAAAACCACAATGCTATATGAAATGCCTATAGCATCAACAATCTCACGCACTTTTACTCTTCGGGCCAACACCATATCGTTAATTTTTTCGACATTTTCGGGTGGCGAAGAGTCCTCATAGTTTTTATCGAACTTTTTCTAGTTTTGATTGATGTTTTTTACGCAAAAAATAATGTTTAATGAACATTCGAAATTCACGTTTTGAACAGCTGTTAAACACAAAGTAAATGACGACACTTGCTCAACTACAAGGGTAGTTATAAAAGTCACGGACTTATTGATCCGCCGTCGTATTAATTAATTTTAAAAATTAAACCCTAAATTAATTATAAAACCTAACAAAGTCACCACACGAAGTGTTTAAAGTGTTCTTTACACTTTTCAATTGACTTTCAGTGTTGCATTGTAAATTGTTTACATTGATTCTTATAAACGCAGGCTGGCTGACTGACTATTTTATAAATTGTTTGTTTATTTTATTAAAGCTTAAAAGAAGAAGAAGAAGAAAAAAAGTTAAAGGAAATTTCCCCAACAAGATATCCCATTATAAATTAACAAAAACGAATGGAAAAAAATTCATCAATAATGTTTTGGCAAATTGGTTTTGGACAAGTTAAACATACACATACCAACACACTAATACAGGGGTAAGTCAGTCACCCGACTGCAATATGTTCCTTTGGTGTAGTGACTCCTTAAACATCAGAGCTAAGGAGAGAAAAAAAACAGAATATATAAAAATGGTAATGAGATAAAGATACAATTTGTTAAAAGGCTTCAGGGTCAACAACATGGTCATATCAACATCATTCATTTATTCAGGCATCTCATCCATCCATCCCAATCATTTTAGATTCACCACTCACTCACTTACTCACTCACTCACTCACTCACTTAGTCAGTTATATTTCTATAATACAGTTGTATAAACAAATAAATAGAATGATGAGCGGACAGACAGACAGACAGACGGATATACATATGTTGTTATGAACATTGCTGACCGAAACAATTTGTTTCCATTTGAAAAATCAATTTAAGCCTGAGGAAAGGATATTAAAATTTCTATATTAATAACAAAATTTATAACTAACAAAAAAAGAAAATAAACTAAAAATACAAATACATTTTACTTTCATTTTACTTACAAATACATAAGTATTTTGAAGAAGAAAGAAATTAAATTGAAGAAATTTTGTTTTATAACTTTAATTGCATTTCTATAAACATTTTTAAAATCGATCGAGAAAATGCAAGTTTTTCTAATTTGACTTGAGATATTTAGTGATTAAAGATTAACATTCGAAAAAAGAAACTAGTAGCATCTTTATTAGTCCTCACAGTTTTGTCTGTACAGTTATAAAACTGTATGCAGGGTTTTTTTAAATTTAAAAAAGTTATTAACCAATTAATATAAAAAAATATTGGCTTCATTAAATGATTAAACAGAATCATAAACGTTACTCTATCATGTACACGGTATAATTGAAATCAATGAAATACTGCTATACAAATCAAGTGATCATGTTGTAACCATGTTTTTTCTCTGCGTGTGTATGCCCAGCATTCACATACATACATTTAAATAAGAGAGTGAGAGTAGGTATTGATTTGTATTTAATATTTTAGCTACATTTTGGTATTTTGATAATTTTCTAATTTCAAATTTAAATTCAAATTCAAATTTGTTAATATCACCTTAGGGGGAGTTGACTTTCTTATTTATTCCTCTTAAATAACAAGCAACAATAATACAAAAATGAGAAGATTTTATGCAAATTTTATTAAAGCAATTTCCGTTTTTCCCCATTTGTTAAAAAAAGGGGTGCATGTTGTACAAAATATTCTCTATTCTACTCTACTTAACTAAACTAAACAAATTTCCTTTTTTTGTTTTTTTTTTCTTTCTTCTTTTCATTTTCAAAAATTCCCTTGAAAGTAAATGGATCGTATGACAGAAATTAGCCAAATTACAAATTGGGTTGTTTTCCTATACCAAATACATATTTACACTTACATACATACACACATATACATACATATAAATATTTAACAAGTACTAGAATGCAGTTATAAGGAGGGCAGAGAGTTTGAGGGGTGTTAGGAAGGCAAAGTTAAAATCAAATAAAGCTGAGGAATGTACTGCTGCATGCATGTTAAGTACTTGATAAGGTATTAAACTCACATTCATTATAACTATGAAAATTTAGCAATTTTCAAATTTAAAAAGTAATAAGGCTAACTCGACAAATGATGCCGATGCCGATGTCGATGTCGATGTTGATGACGATATGCAATGTCGTAGCAGGAGTGTGCCAAATGTTAGTTGATATACAATGTAACCTTTCCCTCCCTCTTTTTTTTTTAGAAAACACAGACTGGTAGACACGACTGTCAGGTTTTGGCTAAGTTCAATTTTTTGCAACCCCCAATTATTGCAAAAAAAAAAAAAAAAACACTAGAATAGAAATAAAAATCCTATTGAAAAAACAATTCAAATGTGTTTTTTTTTATTTTGTTTGTAATTTGTTTGCCATAATAGTGAGTCCATGAAATGTTCATATGTCAAATACGGAATGTGCACTTTTTGACAGTTTCCTTTTATACGCCACTCGAAAAAATAATAAAAAAAAAAACAAACACACTCCTTCAACTAAACATTTCATTACATTACATGTACAGTGGGTTACATTTATGTAAAAAATATATAAAATGTTAACTTGTTTGTGATTAAAATAAAACTATAAGTTTAAGAGAATGAAGTCTATAATATAACTTCATTCTCTTAAGCTTAATAAACATAAAGGGATAAAATTTTACTGAAGCTTCATATAATGAAGTTGAGTTGCTACTCAAAGGTCTTTCAAGACCTTTAATAGCATTGACTCACAGAGCATATATCTGATTTTAGTTCAAAATTATATCTCATTCTTATAACTTCTTTTCATACAACTACCTCAATTCGAATTATTCCAGAGATGAAGAATTTTCTTTTAAAATCCTTTCTAATTTTTCTCAGTCCTACAGCCGAATGACACTATTTTTCTTCCACCACCAAGTTTTCATTCAGTGACTCATAAAAAATTTTAATAATTCATTTGTGTTTTTTTGTTCAATGTTCATTTAAAGAATAACTACTATTACTATGAAACAAATGTAAACCAATTAATAGAATTATTTATTTTTCACCACATCAAAAGTTATATGCCCAAGAACAGGCACGGATTTTTTCCTGCGTAGTCCTTACATTAAATTTAAATACATATATAACTGAAAAAAATGGCTACAGCTAATAGAAAAGTTGATAGATTGAAGCCTAATTGGGATTATATAGGAGAAAAAGAATTGAAATCTAAGGAAAAGAGCTAAAGGATCATTTACATAAAAAAGTCTTACGTTAAAAGCTTAATTGAGATTAAAGTCAGAATACTACCTATAAAAGTTCTACGTTTAAGATCCTTCAAAAATTCATAAATTTATTATTGTATTAATACATGTTTTAAACTAGCTTTGGTACCACTGTAACTTGCAGTTTGTATAAATTTTGTTGTTAGTTTAACCCTTTTTTTATTCCTTTTTTTTGGGGGTTAATATTTCTATTGTTGTTGTTAGTGTTATCACATCCTCTTTTCCAAAAACGATGCACGTTTTTTTCAATAAAATAAGAAATAAAAAATATTAAAATTTTGAAAAACTTGTAGCAACATTTAGGCTGGTTAAGGCAAAAATAAAGGAAAAAAAACTAAAAAAAGTGGAAATTGAAATATAAAAATACTTATATATTTAACAGGGAAAACTAGAAAAATAATTTTCTTTTGCTATTAAATTTTTTTGCATAAGTTTTGTGTTTTTTGTTGTATCTTTAATTTGCCACCCGCCAGCAGCTGTTGATGGCTGCTGTTGCTGTTGTTGCCGGTTGTCAGACTGGCCAGCTACATTGGGTGGCAAACTAGCAAAAAGCTAAAACTGAAAATGGAAATGAAAATGAAAAAAAAAAGAAAAACTAGATTATAAAAGGGTCTGGTTACCAATCGTTCGTTGTGATTGACGGGTAGCACAGCGTTGGTATGTTAAAATGAAATCAAATGACAAGATGAAATGGATATTAAAAGTTTCAACTTCTATGTTCCATTTTTTTCTTTTGCATTTGCTCTTTATTACTATTTTTTATTTTTTATTTTACATTTTGTTATGCCATTTAGTAGTAAGGAGTTATTTTCTAGTCTATTTTTCAATATTGCACTGCTCACTACTCAGTTCTTTTCTTTTCATTGTGTTGTTGGTGTTTTTTTTTTTGGAAGTTCATTGTCAGGGATTTTGGTTTGTGATGTGAAAAAGTTATTTTTTTTTATTTGTTGTTTTTCTTTTTCTTATTCATTTTGTTGGTATGAAAGTGACATTAGATAATGACAAGTTTTTCCGTTCTAATTCTAACCATAAAACAATTTGCTTAAAAAAGCAAAAATAAATTCAATTTTGTTTCTTTTTGTTATTAAAATAAGTAAAAGTAGAGCATGAAAATTTATTGAATTTTATTTGAAATTAACCTTCTTGTTAAATTGGTTAGACATATTAAACAAAAAAAAAAAAAAAAAAAAAGAAAAAGAAAAAAAGGAAATGTTATAAAAATAGAGATTTAGGTTTTATTTTGGTAAAAATTTAATTAAATGAAATCAAGTTTATTTGAAGACGGAGGTAATTTTAAAATGAAACATAACTTTATCAACAAATCACTTTGATAAATTATATATAAAAAAAAAATATTAATTTTAAGGTCATTTAAAATTTAGCAGCTACAAATTTCAAATATTTGCTACAACTAGTGGCTATAACACTTTACCTGACCTCAATTTCATCAGTTTAATACTTTAAACAATTTTCAACATTTTATTTTATTTTTTTTTTTTGTTTTTTTTCATTTAAATCCACAATTAATTTTTAGCTTTAATCTAAATATGGCAAATAATCAATTGTGTATCCTTTTGTTTTTGCCTTTAAATTTTATGTAATCCAACAACAAAAACCTAAAATAATGTTTTTCAGCCAAAAGTCAATAAGTCGTTGTTAATATTTTCAGTTTAAATTTTTCTCTCCTGCTGTTGGTATTTTTCACAACAGATACTAAAACACTTTTTATAATAAAATTAAATTACTTTATATAGATTTTTTTCCTATAAACTTGTAATGGCGATAAAAATCATCACACATGTTTGAAAATTTCATTGATAAGAGTGAAAAAAAAAAAAAAAAAAATTACAATAA
>MINK01172388.1:2919-15931 GCA_001735545.1 Phormia regina
TGTGCGCACAAAATTTTGTTCATTGCTCGAACATAAAAAAGCGTGTGTGGACGGCGCGTGATACCCTAACCACCTATGGAATTTAGAGGCATATTTTTGGCGATAGCTTAACTATTTAAAGACTGATTTTGTTCATTTTTATAGGAAAACACCTTGTAATTAAAAATTTATAAATTCTATCTGGTGTTTTATAAAACATGACAGACAGATAGACATTGTTACATTTTACATTTTCCATGTCTCCGATTTTGCTAATATTTAGCATACGCATATCTAAGGAGCCATTTAAATATCTTTATTTTTTATTTTTTTTAATTTCGAAAAATTCGAGTCAAAAAAAAAAAAAAATTGTAATATGTAACTTTAAACCTCAATATCTTTAAAAGCTTTTAACAGATTTTAGTGAATTTAAATGCATGCTTAAGAAGAATATGTTTACTATAAATGTACTAAGTAACATTATCGTTTAAAAATCTATTCATAATGCAAATTTTCTCACAAAATCCTTTTGAGAGGAAATTTGACATGATGGAGGAAAACTGAATAAGTAGTTTTACTAAGTAAGTAGTTTCCTGTATAAGTACGTATATCGATATCTCTGAAAAAAGACAGTTGCAAGGTTTTACTAAATAATACTTATAAATTACAATTTAAATATATTTCCTATATTAGACCTTCAAATTAATATTTCTATTATACCATTTTAAGTTTTGACTATATATTTACACAATTATAAAGTTAAGCAGCAGTTGTGTAAAATTATATTTATATTTGTTGCAATAGCTTCTCGTATCCAAGAAGTAAATCTACAAGAATAAAAAGTTCTGAAAAGCGAACTTAATATTTTGCATTATGTACAGAAGTTTATTATTTTTTTATGTTGGAAATAAGAAGAATTTTAATATTTGCGTGTAACGCTGCGTTTTCAATTGTGTTTGTGTATGTGTGTGTGTTTTTTTTGGTTAGTAGTGATGTAATATTTTCTTTAAGTGTATGATAGATAAATTAAGTGTAGTGATGCTACAATTTTCTTATTATTATTTTAAGTTTATTTTACATGAATTAAGATGGTGATTTTTCAAAACTAAATAAATTGTTGATGTTAAGTGTATTATAAATCATTTGAATTTAAACGTAGCAAATTGTTGTTGTTGTTTTTGTTTTTGTTGTTTGAATTAAATATATTTATTGTATATGTATTCACCTGACAAAATTTTACTTAGAGGTTGTTTTCCTATATTTGTCGCCGATTGTCTGTTCTTACATTTTGGATGAACGACATTTGTTTGTTTGCTTCCTAAAAGAAAACACACGAAAGAAAGAGATAGAAAAAGGGAAAGAGAGACACAGACACAAAATTTGTTTTTGTTTTTTTTTTTTTTAATTTGCATGACTTATTTAAGTAAGTAGTTACTATATAATCAACTCTATTTAATTGTTTTAGCTTAGCTTAGCTTTTATTTAGCTGGGTGTAAGCAAATTGTCTCATTTGTCTGCTTAAATCGTTTGCAATTTTTACATTTTATTTATTTGCTACAAATACTGTATTCATTAATTTATTTTAAATATTTTCCTTTAAATATTGGCTAAACTTAAAAATAAAGCAAATATTATCTAATACTAAGAAAAGTTTTTTTTTTTTATTTTTTATTGAAGGGTGAAGAAAGGTGTTTTCGTTAAAAAAAAGTATAAATTATAAAACGAAAACAAGAAAAACTAAATGCATGAAATCTATTCAACAATAAGTTTAAATAATGCTATTTTCATTTATCTACTTAACTATTTATATATAAATAACGTTTTTTTATTTTATTTTTAGTTTTAAATGCGATACGAGTGTTATATACCCGCACTTATAGGCGAAAAAGAAAAGAAATAAAACTTTTGAAATAAATTATGTGTATAAAGAAATGTACGCTTTTTTACGCTAAAATACGTACAATTTGCGAATGGTGATTTGTAAAAGAAAAGATAATTTTTTACCCTTTTTTTAAATTTAAAGGCTTATTTTTTCTATTCTAATGTCGGCTTAAATTAAAGTATTTAATACCATGTAAATGAACGTATTACTTGGTGGCAATTAAATAAAGTATCTACTTATGTATCTACGTATGTATGTCTTGTTTTTTTATTTATTGCTTTTTCTGCTTATTTACATAAATATTTAGTTGGCTAAAACTAAAGGGAGAATAAAAATATTGTATACTTAGATATAACGCATATAGATTAAGGTGGCCCATATGTGTATGATGGAAAAAAATTTAGGTGTCATTGTTACCAGTTAAGATAAAAGTTTACTTTATACTTAGATATCATTTCTAAAAATGTTCGTCCTAGCATTTGCGATATTTTTTATTTTCCTTATTTTCATATTTAATTAAAAAAATATATATATGAACAATAATTTATAATGGGGAACAATAATTTATAATTTAATTCATATGATATCGAAATGTCAGAAGAAAAAATAGAAAATTTTACTTTTATTTAAGTTTTAAACTTCAACAGCTTTGCTTTTAGGGCCACCCTAATGTATATTGTTGTTTAATTAAGCATCTAATTCGATTAACGATTTAATAGTTTTATTATTTAAATTATCCATGGACTATAATCATTATATATCTTCTAAATACATCAATTAATCTTGATCATATCATCTATGGTCCCTTCAATAAAATATTTCAGTAAATTTTTTATTCAGTTTGATATTAGACTTTAATAGAATTAATAATTTTTTAATTACGTTTATTCATAAAAGTCTTATGTTTTTAAAATAAAACAAATGGATAGATAGTAAATACCAACAGGTGATTGTAAAAATTTATTTAACCCTAACAAGTGACCTCAAATATTATCTGCGAAGTTAGGTTTTTGAAAATAAATGTTTAGCTCCTAATTGGCTATATGGATTATCATAACCCAGACTCCACATGAGCGATTTTGTGAAAAATCAAATTAGGCTACTATTGACATTTCAACCGCTAGTTGTTTCATGAAAAGTGCTAACGCTAGCGTGTTCATTTTTAAATCATAATAAATCAAATATAAATTATTCCTAGCAAGGAGCTAACACAAAACAGGTCACGTGATTGGCCCTAAGTGATAAGGTCCGTTTCTGGTACTAATACTTTGTATGAGTCTGACTTGTCACCATAACATAGCGTTGTCTTAAGAAGAATAAATTTTTATTTTTAACCGGTTTTGGACAAGTCACACAACTAACCCAAGAACGTCTCTTCTCGACGTTAAAATCAAAGACTTCTATTTGAAATTTTCACCTTCAGAACTAATTTATAGGTACCATTCGTAAGAGAAAAAAAAAAACATTCTTAAAGTAGAGACTCATCCCAACCCACCCTCAAGATCTCTTGCTGAAGTTCAGTCAGCTTCAAGGCTTCGCAGAGCCGACTTTCCACCCCGTTAATAGTAGTACGATGGAATAACCAATGATCTCGATAGACTAACGTAGTGTTTAATATTTAGTTTTTAAGATACATATTGTGAGGTCTAAAATAAGACAGATTCAATATATAAATAAAACGTAAAAAAAAGAGCTAATTAGTTCTGTACATAGCCATACATAGCCTATGACCATTCTATGAAACAGTTCTAAAACTATTTCTTTGATCAAGTTTTTTTTCTTAGTAATGATCATATTCAGAATTAGTTTGGAAAAGTTTCAAGAACCAGTTATATATTAGTAAATTAATGATTTTTTTCAGATTTTATGTTTCATTCCAATGAACCATTTTAAAAATAAATTTATTTTTTTTTTAATTCTTTTTTTAGCACTTTAAAGAAGAAGTTACTTAGAGTACTAGCTCTGGGTTAATTTTTAAGCACTAGTTCTCAAAAACATTTTATAGAACAAATTTGGAATCACAGAACTCCATAAGTTTTAGAAGTAATTTGGGCAATACCAGTTCTATATCTAATGATTTAAGAACAAGTTATAAAAATTTTTCTGAGTATTCATTTTTTCAGTAATGAGATCATATATCGAAATTCGTGGGCTATAAAAAATACTTAAAACTGATCTGTTAAGAAAAAGTAGATTAAACAAAAGCTACCAAAAATCAAAAATGCATTTTGCCCGATAACCTAGTTATTACATATCACACTTCTATAGCTACTTTGCAAAAACAGAAGCTCCAGAAACCCGAAAATTGTTTTTTTAAACATATGTCCGCTATTTATATGATCTCGCTGAATTTTAAAAGAAAATTTTTCGGAAGAATTTCCGATCATTTGATATAGAGATTATATCTGTCAGTTTTTGGTGTTCTTTAAAAATGTAATTTAACTGACTCACGGACAAACAAAATGACAAAATTATATATGTTTACCCTTTACACTTGTGCTGAAGGGTATAAAAAAGCTACCACTTTAAGGGCTATGATGAACTTTGTTAGCGATGTGTAAAGGTTTTGGTGCTGTCTTTTTTATCCCACCCATCATCATATTGATTATGATTGTTATTTCCTAAACTATATTCCCTTTATTCCCTAAACTATATACGATTTATATTTTTATTTTATATATAAAAACAATTTAATTTAGTAATTGAAAAAGAAAAGAAATTAGGACTAAAAGTGATAAAAGGAAGGGAAAGACCAGAAAGCTGAGACCAAGAAGAGAATATAGAAGACTTGAAAAACTTGGGATAGAAGAAAAAAATACTACTACGAATCCTATCAAATTACACACTCGTTCCATGATACGCTATCTAATTCGTCAACGAATCGACTGCCTAGCCATTTTTGGCTACTCAGTTGTAGACACGGACAGCGACACATATAATATGCTCCACCGTCTCTACTTCTTCATTATCATCAAACATTCTGCAAAGAATGGAGGAACCTATCACCCATTTTCCCTATTGGACAAAGACCTGTCAGAATACCAATCTAGGTTTTCAGGTTTTCCCTTTTCGTACTTAATAGTAGATTTGTATCTGCCATATCATATTAAGGCTATAGGATCCTTGATAATCTGTAGTCTCTTCTACTATTCCATGCATTATTGGTTCTATCCACTCTCTAATCAACATGAAGTAAAAGGTGGTCCTGGCGCGGATCCACTGGGAGAAAAAAAGGCAATTTCCCTCCCCAAAATAAAAGCGCTTAATGAAAAATCTGTACTAATGCATACAATTAAAGGTAATAGTTAAGAAAATCGTTCTATTTTCCTCCCCCAAAAGTTTGATCTGGATCCGCGCCTGAGGTGGTCTCACACCATTTTCACTTACCGCTCCAGACAAAGCTGCTTCATTGCCAGTTATCACGCAATAACTCGGTATCTAGCAGAGTCTAATATGATAATTGCTCATCAATCTCCTTAGAGCCTTCTTACAGTCGCTAACTAACCTGGACTTGACAAAATGTCCCTTCAGGACCTTTAGAGCCGCCTGGCTATCTACACATACAGAGTTACATTTGTATTCCTTTCAATGTTCCATTGCTCCACTAACCGTTGCTACACTAAATAGTTTCTCCTTTCCCGAAAATTAGTATCTCGCTGGGTAATGTCGGGTGTTCAAAAACACTTAGCCCAGGTTCACACACAGCAATTTGTTGCTGCAATTCTGAGTTTATAGCAGAGAGAGAAAAGAAGAGAATATTAAACTTTTACATTCTCTTTACCTCTCTCGTCAACAAAGTCAGAATTGCGGCAAGAAAAATTGCTGTGAGTGAACCACAACTTAATTTCGAATCACATATTTTTATATAATATATTTTTATTAAATTTTATACTTTTAAAAATTCATTGTCAGCTAATAATCCCATTTTCTTTCCAATGATTCCTTTTCAAAATCAAATAATCTTCTCTCAAATTAGATGCTTAATTATTATTTCTAGTACAATATTCATATTAACTCACATTTTTCAATATATTTTAAAATATCTACATATATGTACAGTTCGAATTAATCTTAATATTAATAAAATTAAAATAGAAAAATTATATTTCAAAAAAAATTAAGAAAAAAACAATGGGAATTTCTATCATTAACTGATTTCTTATAAAAAAAATTAAATGCAAAAGAATGAATTGAAAAAAGTAGAAGAAAATTAATTAGAAAATAGAAATGACAAAATTATTTTACAGAATATTATGAAGAAGCAAATTAGGCTTTAAATACTCTTTCTACCATGATCAACGTAACGTGATTAAAAGCGTTAATTGTGTCATAAACACGGCAAAAACTCAATTGAAAGAAAAGTCATGCCACTTTTCGCCAAAATAAAATAAATAAAAGTAAAAAGGAAGAAAAACTAATTAATTAATATTCATAGTTAATAATCTAAGACCAATTGGATTTTTTTTTATATGAAAAATAAGCACAAATTGTTTGTTTTTTTCTTTTTTCATTAGTTTTGTGGTAGAAATAGAAATAAGTTAAACAAAATAAAGGGCAAAACTTAAAGCATTAAGTTAAGTACAGAAATAAAATATTAAAAATAAAAATTATATACATATGTATAAGTAAATATTAGTTATATTTCATATATATATTTAAATATTAAATAAGTATTTATACGATTATTGTGATATTTGTATGGTACGAGTAATAAAATAGTTTAGTTATACGATATATTTATTTGAATTAATTTAAAATCAATTCAAATATTTGTTAGTAATAAATTTGTTTATTAAGAAAAAATATACATTTCACTAAATTTTATTTGTTTAAATTTCAATATGATTCTTGTATATTTTTTCTTAATATTTAATTATTAAATCTTATATTATTTTTATGTAAAAAGTATAGGAAAAAAATATACATAATAATGATTTAAAGACTTACCTGTATCAACAATGACATCGATGAGGTCCATGGATTTGGCAAAGGCATCTTTTAGATTGATATGATGGAAAGAAACAATGCTACCCTCACGTTTGGCACGATCGAGCGCCTCACGGCGTTTGAGCGCCTTCTCGCGTCTCATCTGATTCTTATAAAATTCAGCGAAATTGTTAACTATGATGGGAATAGGCAAAGCGATTACCAGAACACCGCATATGCAACACACAGTACCAATAACCTTTCCCAGTGCAGTAGTGGGATAGATGTCCCCGTAGCCAACAGTTGTCATTGTAATACCCGCCCACCAAAATGTTTCCGGTATTGAAACGAATTTTGTATCCTTTTCATCCTTTTCGGCAAAATATGCCAGCGAAGAAAATATGAGAACGCCCATAGCCAGGAACAGCATTAGTAGACCGAGTTCCTTATATGAATTGCGTAGGGTAAAGCCTAACGACTGCAGGCCCGTTGAGTGACGGGCCAGCTTAAGGATTCGCAGGATGCGCATGATGCGAAAAACTTGCACCACCCGGCGCACATCCTGGAACTGGTCCGTAGCATTCTTATTTGTCTCCAATAAAAACAGGGAAACAAAATAGGGGAGTATTGCCAATAGATCGATTATATTCAAGCCGCCTTTAAAAAACTTCCACTTGTCTGGCGACGCACTAAACCTAAGTATATATTCTAGCGTAAACCACGATATACAAACGGCCTCAACCATAGCCAATTGTGGATTATCAGTTGGTGTACCCGTATCAACGTCATAATGTTGTAACTGTGGTAGGGTGTTCAACGTCAGGGCTATGGTAGACAGGACTATAAATAGTATGGATATCACAGCGATAACCTGCACACACACATATCGTTACATTAACACACATACAATGATGTACGCGCGGTATTGAGTGAGACAAGGTGAGAGAGATTGAAAATAGAGAAAGATATAGAGAGACATAGTTAAGTTTTGAAACTTTTTGTTTTTCAAAAAATTCTTATTTTTTATTTCATATTTTCGGTTAATATTCTCAGTCCTCAATATTTTAGTATCTGAGAAGAAAAGTGCGTTAATTGTTTTTTTTTATTATTATTATATTTATGTATTTATGAAACAAATACCTAAATACAGTTAATTATTTAAATCTAGGTAAAATAAACTATAACTACTTTGATTTCTCTTTAGCAATAATGCTACTCAACTACGCGCACACACACACTTTTTCCCCTCTAAAATTTTTATTTCATGTTTTTTTCTTGTATTTTCTTCTTTGGTTTTTCTCTCTTTTATTATTAAGTAAAACTTTAACGAAAGTTTCAGGGGACAAGAGAAAAATATATATTTTTGTTATTATTTTGGCGCTGAAGATTGTTGTTGGTTACTTTGTTGCATCACATTTGCATTTTACCTTTTAACAGATTCTAATTAATAAACTTCATTTGGGGGGGATTAAACAAAAGTGGATTTGGTTGGGGGTATTTTTTTAGTTATTTTTTGTAGAGGTTAAGGGAGGGCGTCAACACTTTTTAGAAATTTAGAGATTCGAATGTAAAAAAAAATCAAAAGAAAATAAATAAGAAAAGTCCTTATGGATACAGTTGATTAGAAATATTGGATTTCCTATATCTGGTATGTTCTTTTTCTATTTATATTTATGTATGAAAGTGATTTGAAGTATTGATGTGTGTTTTGAAAAAAATGTTTCTGTTGTAATTAAATAAAGAACGATCGTAAAAAAAAGTATCAAAAAAAAAAAAAAAAAAAACGATCGTAAAAAAAGTATTAAAAAAAACAGACGTTAAACAAATTATTTCATGAGAAATTATTGATTTTATTCATTAGAATTTTATTTCTTATATATGATGCTTCAAGTTAAGAGGTTGCCATTATGGCGCAAAGTTAATTAAATTCAATGGACCATAGGTACTTTATGGGACTATATGTTGAATAATTTTTAGAAAATTAGACTTTTTCATAACAGGCTCGGATCCAGTTCTTTAAAACTATTTCCTTGATTTCTATAATTTAGTCTAGACTTTTCATTAAACCTTATAATTTTGAGAAGGGAAATTTCCTTTTTTATTCCCTGTGTATCCTCGCCTCGTTGGAATGTAACAAACGTCCAAGATTTTTTTAAGTGTTCAATCAAGTGACGTAGACATAAATATCTATATTTTTAAAGTCAATAATAAATCTATTATAAACTACTGACCTGATTAAATTTATATGTATAGATAGGTTTTTGAAGAGGACCTAAGCTTTCATAAAAATGATCTTGTATTCAACCCGTTTTAAGATATAATGTACTGAAGGCTATAAAAGATGACCACCTTTAGGATGTAATATTTGAATATTTGGCCATGATCTAGCAAAATATAGATACCTAACTGAACTAATAAATGACTTATATAAAAATATATTCAAGAATATTTTTATCAATGACTTCAAAGTGATATTAAGAGCATTGATATCAAGCGCCATAGCTCCGCACCTCAAACAAAAAATTTACAATATTTTAAATGTTATTATCTTAGAGCTCAAACACTTTTAGAAAAATTTTAAAAATAAGAAAAAACTTTTTACTTAAAAGATTATGATAAAATTTTTAACAAGTAAAAATGTGAATATTTAAACTGACCGGACCACATGTATTTTCAATTTCAATTATTTGGAAAAAATTTCTTTGATGTTTCACCTTATATCGGAGATGGGTGGTAATGTGGACAGATCATGCCCATTTTATTAGTTTATTAACCGATTTTTTATAAAAAAAATAATATATTTCGTCCACCTATGAGATCCCCTCCTCAGTGTTACCGTTAGGCGACTATAGTCCAACCACCTGGACACATTTTTTTCCTTTTTTTAAATGATGACTTTTTAGACTATATACTAAATGACAATAAACTAGGTTGTTTAAAATATATCGAACTATTTATTTTATTAATTTCAACAAATAATTTAACAAATTTTAGATTTCTTCACATAAAAACCCACGTAGTATTAATAAATGATCTGAGACTCTTGTTAACTAAAATAAATATTTAAGTTTATTTATATCATATGACAAATCTTTTAGAACTGGACTGAGTATATATAACCTTATTTATGCTTCAACATGCCTCATAACAATCTTTCTGTGGAAACTGATTTTTTATGCCAAATTATAAATAATTAAAAATAGTTTCTCCAATAAACCATATACTTGTGGATCCATGAGTTCAGTATTAAATAAACCCGACAGGGATTTTAAAGAATAAACTACGAGTGAAGAACAAAAATACAAAATTTTATTTACTTAAAAGAGGAGATTTGATAAAAATAATTGTAAAACAATTATAAAATATTTAGTTATTAATACAACTCAACTTAGTAGTTTGATATCAAATAAACAATTTTTAATTTGTTCAGTATAATGTCTGTATAGCTAAGGAGTGCGATTGAAAAAATCTTAACACACGTTTTGCCTCATAAATTATTTCGAAGCAAAATTTAAAACCTTTGTTGATCTAGTTATCTTTGAAAAATAAAAAACATTACAAAACATTATTTTTTCTTTCATATGAGAGCACAATGGGTCTACATATTTCTGCTCCCAAACGGAACCATGTTACTACTTAAGTGGTACTAAAACAATTACATAGTTTTTGTACCAAGAGAGATGGATTCTCTAAATTATCAGGAGCTAAGATCAGTGAAGAGATATTCGATTTTTAAGAAAAGAAAATTGAAGAGGACCAAAGAGGTGTTCCAAAATATTAAAGATTTTAAAAGTAGATGGACAGATTGTTCCAAAAGGGTGGCTGAAACAACTATCAAATGAAATGGTTACCGGAAAAAAGTCTACAAGTTCATAAATAGTTATTAAAAGAATATATTATCAATTAAACAAAAAGCAATGAAAACTCTAAGTTCAACCATTTCTAAGTTTTTAAATTTTATGTAGGTTAAGACCTTTTCGATCGCTCTTCTTATTTTTATAAATAGTTAAAAAGAAAATCATTCGTTTGGTTTCATTATTCGAATTATTCTTTATATATAAAGTCGCACTTTTAAATTATTCAAACAATTATTCGTATCAAAATGGTTTGAACGAACATTATTCACATGGAGACCCTAATATTTACCTATACACTGATATATAAGTATAATGTCTATATAGCTAATTAAAAATTCATCCGTTGCAGGTAAAAATCCATGGACAGTAGTTTAGTAGATAATTAATAGTTTTTGTAAAAAATATATAAATGCCCATGATGACTTGAATATTAAAATTTTTGAAAAGCTCCCGATACTAGTATTAGATAGAATTCTAATATTGAAGACTTTATGTTTACATTTCCACGAAATACGAGACATTACGAATGCTGATGAAGTGTGTAGCGGCATTGAAAATACGTATACAATTCCACTGGTGTCTTACTATGGTCCACATATTCTATTTTAGTTTCGCCATATGGAGTCAAGAAGATAATTAATGTTGCAAATTTGTTTACTACAGATTATGTAAATTTCATTAACAAATTTTAAAGCATCAATTGATAATAAAATTTAATTTTATATTCCTTTCTCATGAAATTTTGTTTAAAGAAAAATAATTATAAAAAAACTAGTACATATGTATGTAGGTTTTAGGAGTTTAATTTCCTTAAAGTATTTCATGAAGTAAATTTATAGAATTAAAAAAAAAACTTTTAATGAAAACAAAGATATTCTATAGATATGGTGTGTATGTGTGTGTAAATTTCACATATTTAAGTATAAGTTTTCTTTTTTTTTTTTAAGTAAAATTTTTCATTGGGTGAAGACTAAAAGTGGTATAAGATGGTGGAAAGAGTGTGTATGCTCTTGTTGTTTGGTCATATTCAAACTTGTTAATAGACAATAACTAGTGTTTTTTTCGGTAGTTGGTTGGTAACAATAATAAACATAAACAAATACACAATAAATATAAAATAAACTTACTTAAATTATAATAAAAACTTAAATAATAAATATATTTAAATAAATAAATAAAATGTCCATTATAGAAATAAATCGTAAGTAAGTGAATAAACAATGGAATAGAAATTCTTAGAGAGACAAAACACAACATTGTTAAGATTGATAGAAAATTCAAAGAGACAATAGAAATAGAATAGAAAAAAAATAAATAAAATAATAAAAAGAAAATATTTTACAATTTTAAACAATAAATACAATTTTATAACATTTTAATAACTCAATAATTGTGGACAGAAATGAGAGAAAAAAAAAAAACAAAAAGTAAAGAACAAAAATTAAAAACGAAAACTTTAATTTTAAATAAAAAAATTTGGTAGGGGGATTTGTTTTTCTTGTAATACAACTGATTCCTCTTATGTCGGTACAAATTCTACGTTTAATAAAAATATATATAAATAAAATGATTTCTTTTAAGAGTTAAAATATACTTTTGTAATAAAGTTTTTGTTAAAATATTTCTCAATATACAGTCGAAATTATAAAAAAAAAAAATAGAGTTGAAGTATTATTAGATCAAGATCAAGAGAAGAAGAAA
Source organism: Phormia regina (assembly GCA_001735545.1). Classification (NCBI taxonomy): domain Eukaryota; kingdom Metazoa; phylum Arthropoda; class Insecta; order Diptera; family Calliphoridae; genus Phormia; species Phormia regina. The sequence goes on from MINK01172388.1 coordinate 15,265, forward strand.
AAGTAGGGGGAGTAGGGATAACTAGTAGAGTGGGTTCATTATCTACATTAAATTTTCAAGGACTAAATGATGATTTTATTCTACATTTCAACAAAAATTTTTATATTTTTTTAGAATTTAAAGCATTCGAAACAATTATTTTTTGTATTTTTTGATTATTAATATTTTTGTTGTTGTTGTTTTTTTTTAATTGTATTCAAAAGTTTTGTTATAAAAAATTTTTGTTAAAAAAATATAAAATTTTTTGTTGACTTTTTTTTATTTTATAAAATAAAGTGGAAAACTACAACGAGCATCTACAATCCGGGTCTGCAGTCGATTTATTTTATGATTTTTTTAAATGATTTTTTTTTCATTGATTTTATGTCAATTGTTTGATTTTTTTCTTTTATATATCTTTAATGTTTACATAATTTTGAATTTTCTTATTTTTGTTTTTTAATCATTTATTCGATTAATTTTTTTTCGATTTTAGAAAAAAACAATAATGTTTTGCTTAATTGGAAAAAAGTGTTTAGGGTTTTGGTGATACTAATGTTCTGTTGTGGTTATATTGTTTTAGTTTTTTATTGTTTTTAAGTAGAAAGAAAGAAATACTTTTACTCAAAAAAACAAACAAACAAAATAAAACAAAAAAAAAAAAAAAAGGATTTTTTTCAGAAAAAAA
>MINK01172389.1:0-14058 GCA_001735545.1 Phormia regina
TTGCTTTTTTTTTTTTTTTTTTTTTTTTTGCCAAACAAAAATGTTGAGTTGAGTTATTTTGCCTTTAAACAAAATAAATTTAAAATACATACAATCATATTTAAGTATTTGTTTGTATTTTCACATTGTCGTTAATATTACCAGTAGAACTGCGAATAAATTCACTTTACTCTACTAAATAATACAAACATCTATTATTATTATTATTTATAATTTTCTATTGCTATTTTTTTCTTTTCCAAAATAGTTGTATTGAGGCTGTTAAAAGATTAGGTTGTGTTAAAAAAAAAAAAAGAAATAAAATTATATTCTAAACTAAAGTGTTGAACAGATCTAATTATCTGTTTTTAAACAATTGTGTCGGTTTATCTATAGAGAAAGTATATAATTATTTAATATAATTTCTAATAATTATACATATTATATGCCATATAATTAATTTAATTTATGTATTTTATTTCAATTTTAGCAAAATGTAATTTCGATCAAGACGATAAACCTCATCGCCTGAATTTGGATGTTGGTGATTCAGTGGTCATATTAAAAGAAACCACACACTGGTATTATGGTTATAAACAAAGGTAAGAAAAGTATTTTTTTTTTTTAATTTATTTTTTATTGTGGTTTATGATGAAAACAGACAATAAAAAATAAGATTTAACAAATTATGTAACTGTTTAATGCTAATGAGTCTTTTTGAGTTTTAAATATAATTTCAAAAGACCTGACAGATTTAATTAATGTTTTTATTAAATCAACCGCAATTTTAAAACAATAGAAAATTTAAATTTTAAAAGATTATGTTTCAAATTTAATATGATTTCAAAATTAGACTAGTTCCTGACATAAAATTTAATATTTATATTTACTTTACATTTAATAAATTTATAATTTTTGAGGAACTTTTAAAATTTGTAACAGACATATAACGGTATTTTGTTGAAAATTCTTTTATGTGTAATATATCATAAAATATTCAACATAAGATAAGATAGATTGCATTCCGCATTCCATATATAAAATTCATCTGAAAGACTTATGACAACACATCTACATATATTTAAATTTCATGGAGTTACACTTCTTCCTTATCTCTTAAAAAGACAAAAAAATAAAATAAAACATACATATGATTGTATGGTATGTGTATGCAACAGTCAATAAATAAATCTGTTGCACGCATACATATGTAGACATTTCCAAAAAATACAAGTTATTAACTCTTTACATATGTCAGATATTTTTTCAAAATATTTATTAAAGATTTATATAGTTATGGTGTTTATTTCTTTTATTCCTTTCAACTTATGTAGAATTGTGTTTTAATTCTTAGGAGATAAAGAAAGTTAAAACGATGTTGCAAACATTTGTTTAATTTTTACAAACATAAACAATTATGATGACACCACGCTACATATTTTAGATGTTTCCCATAAAATACCTTTTCGAATAAGGAGTACGAACAAAAAAACTAGTGCATATAGATGTGTAATTCTGCTAATTAAAATTAAACCAAAAAAAGTTGTTTTATTGGTTTTTAATCAAATATTTGATATTTTCTGGAATACTAAAACTTTTATTGGGTTATGGATGGATATCCTTTATTAATATATGTCTTGGTGGGTTTTTTAATTTAGGAAAATAATAAAAATTTATGTGTGCATTGAAATCTGCTTATAAAAAAAAAAACAATAGATGCATTTGAATTTGGATTTTTATTAAAAGATGAATAAATTTGAAATACTTTTAGAAGTATTATTATTATTATTATTATTATTATTATTATTATTATTATTAAAGAATTAACCAGTTTGTTGCAATTGAAAATTGTAATTATGCATTTAATAGATAGAATAGCATAGAAAAAATATGGTTATAAATTAAAGTTTTTTCCGTACCTAAAATATTTCCAAGACAATAGATTGTTTGTACAAAATAATAAACCCTCTTTGAGCTTAAGGATATTTTACTTCATGGTAAGATAATTAAAAATTATCCTTACAGATATTGTATTTAATAATGTGTTAGATATTTAAATTAATAAAAATCTTCTACAATAAATCTCAATTTTCCATCCCTGATCTACTTGAAAATGTCTTATTTATAATAAATTTTATCATTCTTTATGGCATAAAATAATATTTTTATCATTAATATTAGTGACCATTTTGTTTTTGTTGACTTTCTTATTGTATAAGCGAGTCTACGAATCAATTGTAGAGTATCTTATAAGTACTATCTTGTATGTATGTATGTATGTATGTATGTATGTATGTATGTATGTATGTATGTATGCATGTATGTATGTTTAGAAATGTTTGATAGTATTTGAGCAAAAAATCACACAATGTGCATACAATCGTAAGTTTTGACCCTTGATAATGTCTGTATATTTGTTAGTCTCGGTGTATCCATGTGTTCGTCCTTTCTTCTGTATTATTGTTCGATTGTTGTTTAAGATTTAACAAACAAACAAACAGACATATTTAAGTTCAATTCTTTATCAGTTCCTTGGGAAAACACAGTAGCTTCTTCTCCCGTATGTTGTGTTGTTTGGCTTTTGTAAATAAAATATTAAATCCAAATAAATAAAAACGAATTTCTCAAATTAAATGCATGATGGTTCTTTTAATGTTTTTTATTTTTATATTATACTTTATTATTATTATTTTCAACAATCTATTTATTTGTTTAAAAACTCTCACATATTTAAAATAAATAAAAAAAACTGACCTTTTTCATATTTTTGCTGACCCATAAATCATTTTATTTTATATTTTCCGTCTTACATTCTTTTCTTTTAGCTTTAACCTTCTCTTGATGGATTTTTTTTTTATTATTTCAACATTAATAAAATAAAAAAATATTTTATTTTTTTTCTTTAGTTTAAACTGATAAGAATTTTGTTTGTGATATAAATAAAATAGATTCTTTTATTTTGATGTAATTTATATTTCTCTCACGACTTGTTAAATTTTAAGTGTTTTTTTTTTTTTTTATAATTTTTATTTTTCTTGTTCGAGTGGTTATAAAATTTTTCAGATGTTTAGCCCCGATTAATTGTATAACTGAAGCATAAAATTCTATGCATTTATGAGTTTTTAATGGGATTTTCATTTTCCAGTCATATATTCAATTGTAAATAGTAATAACTCTAGTTTTGGTAGACATATTAAATTTTTAATTATATTTTAAAATCAATACGTACGTTTACTTTAAATTATTGATTTAAATATGAATTTATTTTCAATTTTATAAATTATTTTTATGACTATTTTGTTGATAAGTATTTAATGATAATATTGGTCTCATGAGAACTCTTCAAGATTTTTATGTTAAGTGAGGTTAAGGTTAATATTTAATGCTTTTTATTTAAAATTCTTATTATTTGTTTGAAAATAAATAATAAAAAGAGTTTAATAAACTTTCATATAATACATAAATCAAGGTATATAATTAGACCCTTTTGAACTTCTAGAAAGTTTTTTTTTCATTTTTTTTTTTTTTTATAAAATTATTAATTAACAACAAATAATATAAATGTGTTTTTAAATGCGAATTTAAAAATTGTTAAATTACATCAACAATTATAAATAAGGCTTTTAATTTTTTTGAAGAATTTTGATAGATGACAATTTGTGACCCTTTTTAACAATTAAAAATGAGCTTGTCAAACTTTTATATTCAAACGACATTTCTTCATTTTTTTGTATTTCATTCATTTGTGTATTTGTTTTGTATTTAACTGGAAATCATTCACAATTAGTTTTCAATTAATATATAAAAAAAAAAAAAACAAATGAAAATGGGTTTAATTGAAGGTCAATTAACATGTGTTTAGTTGACATTAGTTTATTTTTTTTTTTATTATTTATTTATTTGTGATCTTTTCTTGTCTCCCAGCAACAAAGTAATTTTTAATTTAAATACTCTCTCCTACAAGAAAAAGTAAAACTGTGTCGAAATGTCTATTATATTAATTTACAAATTGTCATGCATTAATATCTTATTCACTCTCTCTCCCTCTCTCTCTTGAGATTAAATGATCATATTTCATTGTTTATTTGACTAATAATTGATATTCACACATCCACTATTAATGTACAATAATATTGTGTTTTATTGCAGAAATAAAGAACAACGTGGCATATTTCCAAAAACATACATTCATTTATGCGATTATAAAATTGTCAATGGTGAATATTGTATACAACGCACTGAAATTGTAGAGGAAATTACAAAAGTTCTACTAGAATGGGGTAGTATATTGAAACAATATTTTTTGGTAAGTACAATATTATTATTTTCATTTATTATTATTATTATTTTTTTTTTTTTTTTTCAATTAAAACACTCACTGCTAAGGAAACAGTCATTCATTCATAAATTAAAGAATACAATTCAACCACATCTGGTTGGTTCATCGCAACATTTTTGTTATGAATAAAATAAATTTGAAATAGAATGATGATTTACTTACTAGTCATTCAATATTAAGTGACGTATAAATTAAATATATTACTGAATACCATTTCCATGTTTAAAAATTCTACTGACTGAATTAAATAAAGGACAAATAGAAATATGCAAAATAGGCAGAAAAAAAAATTATATTTTTATTTATTAAAAAATCAATTTGTTTTTTATTCTTTAAACTAATATGCTGATAATTTCGATTACTGAAGAGATTACTGATAATGAAAATTATAAAATTTTGCACAGCAGAAGTTAATATTTTAGTGTGATTTTAGTGCAAAAAACTATAATTTGTTATTCAATTTATCACAATACTTTATTATCAGAATTATCATAGCGAATAATAAAAGCAATATGTTTTGTTAGATAAAAAGTTTTCTAGGTTTATTTATTGAATTGGATATGGTGTAATATTTAATTTGAATTTCAATACAATTTCGTTCATCTACAATTGTCAATTGTGTTAATATTTAAAAGTAGTTATATATCTTAAGCGCATTATATATGAAGTAAATAAATATTTTTTTTTTCTCAATTAAAATAGGTCAATCATCCCGACTTTCATACAATACGAGCCAAAATGAATAGCTTAAACAATAATCGAGCTTTATTAATATCGGGCAATTTGCCAGTGGATGAAATGCGTACTGTCAAATTGATGGCCACCTCACAAATAGATACCGGCAACAACCTGCTGGGTTTAGATATGGTGGTGCGCGATGAAAGTGGTGATATATTGGATACAAATACGATATGTACTACTGAATTGTATGAACATCATATGAATGCGGTTAACCGCATAATAAAAGCAAACGTAAGTTGTAGTATTTAATATTTATAGTGAATAAATTTTATTTGAATATTTCAATTATAGCGACCTCAAACACAACAATTAGGTCCAAAACCTTATAAGAACTTTTCACATAACATACTCTTGCATGTCAATGCATTTGTTTGCAAGTTCCAAGAAGATTCCGACTTAATATTTACTTTATTCGATGGTGAATCACATCGTCCTATAAGTGAAAATTATGTTGTGAAATGGTCACGTACCGGTATAGCCAGAGATATTGATCAATTTGATAATAATCGTGTACTTTTCACCGATCTCAGTAAGAATGATGTTAGTATACCAAAAATGTATTTGGTTTGTTATGCGGTGCGTATTGGTTCCATGGAAATGAAAGAGAATGATTCAAAACGTACTAGCATTACTAATACCATGTTGACAGCGGCCAGCAAAAAACATTCACAGCTTTCGATAAGTTCTAGTGGCTCCTTTAGCGGATCCGAATACATAATGAGAAGACCATTTGGAGTGGCCTATAAGGATCTAACACCTATAATCAACAAACCAGATGATTTTAAGGGTAATTTGGATATGCCTTTCATATTATGCGAAAAAGATAGTTTAGATGGCACTTTAAGAAAATTAATAGCCAATAAAGATATAGGAAAAATCGATTCGCGTATGTGTGTCACCGTAGAAGTGTTACAGGGTGACATTAAGCAAATCAAAGAAGAATTTCCACGTCTATTGCATACTAATGTGCCTATAGCACGTAAAATGGGTTTTCCTGAAGTTATATTACCGGGAGATGTTCGTAATGACTTGTATTTAACTTTATGTTCTGGAGAATTTGCACGTATAGCTAAAACTTCCGAAAAGAATGTAGAAGTCACAATAACTGTATGCAATGAACAGGGACAAATGGTACCGGGTGTCATGAGTATTGGCTCTGGTTTGCCACCCATTGATGAATATAAGTCTGTGGTATATTATCATGACGATAAACCGAAATGGTTGGAAACTTTTAAGATACATGTTCCTATAGAGGAATTTAAACAATGTCATTTGAAATTCGTATTCAAACATCGTAGCTCAAACGAACAAAAGGACAAATCCGAAAAGCCCTTTGGTTTATCCTATATAAAACTGATGCAAGATAATGGCACTACAATTACTGTAAGTCCTTAAAATATTTAACCATTTATATATACACTTTTTTAATTTATGTTACTCATTTTCGTTACTAGCAAGGACAACATAATTTAGCTGTTTACAAAATTGATCATAAAAAATTGGACAAAACTAATTCTAGCAGTATACACTTGGAATTACCTTCTACTATTGCTGAATTGCAAGGCGCTAAACCTTCAGTATCCGGTCTGTCTCTACTACCTAAAGATCAATTAGTTATAGGTGTAAATCTTTGCAGTACAAAGCTGACACAAAGTGTTATACTTTTGGGTTTATTAAATTGGTCCGCCCACAAAGAAACTTTAGAAGAATCATTAAATGCTTTATCCAATGTACCTGGAGAAGAGGTTGTGAAATTTCTTCAAGACATTTTGGATGCTTTATTTAATATTTTAGTCGAAAATGATGATCCTGAGAAATATGATCAATTGGTATTCATGAGCATTATACATCTCATAGAAACTGTATCGGATTTAAAGTATCAGCATTTTCTAACAGTTTTAGATGTCTATATAAATGAAAGTTTCTCAGCTACTTTGGCTTATGCGTAAGTGGTCTTTGTAGATTATTGTATATAACAGATCTTTAAATTATTCTTGTTATTTCTTTAATAAAGCAAACTTATTGACGTATTACAAAAGAATATTAAAGAAGCTATTGAACCCAAAGAAAAGTCAGCTGATGGAATTGAAATTGACGAACGTGTTGAAGTTAAACGTCTTTATAAGACCACCAGATATTTACATTACGTTATGAAATTTATTATACGATCACGTATCTTATTTTCAGCCATAAATGATAATTCGGATCATGATGATTTTGCAAATAAATTACATGGTAAAGAATTAAATAGGAAATTAAAGTTTTTGGAATATTTAATTATTTTTGGGTTTTAATTTCAGAACTTTTGGAAATGTTTATTAAAATGATAGCTTGTCCCACAGACCTTTTAAAATCTGAAGGAGCGTTATTAAAAAATCTACATATTATAGCAACTGATTTAATGCAGGTGTTCGATCCAGTACGCTTAAGGTAATGCAGCTTAATATTTTTCAGTTACATTTTTTTTTAATAAAATGTAAATTTTTCCTATTCAGCATTGTTATTGTAAATATTTTAAAACAATTTCCTCCTCGCCGTTTAACCCAATCAAAAATGGGTTGCATTAAAGATTTTGTGGATTCGAAATTGTTTAATTTACCCGAATGTCGTGCTATTTTATTACCCGTATTTTGTAATCATATTAAAGATCGTCTGGAAAGTAAAGAGGAGGTAAGTTTATTTTTTTAATAATATTCTTTATTAATTGTTAATTTATTTTCGAAATTTTTTGTTTTTTGTTTGTATTAATATCTAATTGTTTACTATCGTTTGCCATATATGAAAAACATTGTCATATTATTCCTTTAATACTTAATAAAACTCAACAAATATTTCGTGGGAGATTTGATCATCAACTTTTCGTATTTAAAATAAACACTTCATTACTATATATTTACCCCAAATAATATTGTGTTTGGTCTGTTTTATGATTACTGACAACATTTTTTTTATTTTAAATAAAACTAATTCATTGCGACTTTAACACTTTAATTGATTTTCGTTAATTTTAAATTTGATTCATTTCTATTTGTTTTTATTAAGACATTCTCCACATTAAATATTCATTAACTAAAGTTTAATAAGAGGCTTTAATACTTTAATTGAAATCTTTATTACATAAATGATTTCTAAAATTATTAAAACTGAGTTCTTTACTTTGTAAAGATTTTTAAGAATTAAAATTAAAAGAAAATCTTATATATAAAACCGATTAGAATTAAAAAATATATATAATTTACATGTCGCGAGAAGCCATTACTGTTTTTTGCAGGAGTTTATTTCATTTTGAACAATGTTTCTTCAATACTGCAAACTTTATGTATTTACTGTGTAATTTTATATTTATATTTGTTAAACTATTAACTTTAGCATGCCAGTGTTGTTATGTTTATGTCCATTAGAAATTAAGCATGTTATTTTTTTTTATATTTTATAATCTCTAATTTAATAATCTCTGTATATACTATATGTATGTCTACGTTTTGTCCCATAGTTTAAACATAAAAATAAAAATAAATTTACTTCTTATGTGCTGACTTGTAAAACATAAAACAATTTAAATTATCCTCCATGTTTTGTAAATCGAATAATTATTATGTTACAAGCTTCTAAAAGATCGACTGAATATTAAATTTGTTTATGATAGGCTGGCTATTAGGTTATGTGATTACAATACATTTAACAACATTATTATTTTATAATTTTTATTTTTCAAGCAGAAATATTTTTTTTAAATAATAAGAAAATGTTTATTTCTGTTAAAATTTAAATTATTACATTCACAATTATATTTTTTCATTTATATTTTTATTAAAAAAAAAAAATATTTTATATAAAGAAGTATTCGATTAACTTAAATGTAGAGGATAAATTTTAAAATGATAATTCTTAAAAGTGTATGCCATAAAGTAAATTTGTAAGCGTTATTAGAGATAAATAATATAAATAGTATTAATTTTTTTTTTATTTTTCTAGATAAATATATATTATATAGTAAATATAGTAAATATATATATATATATATATATTTTTTTTTCGAAGCCATAATTGTGTAATTTTATAAATGATATATTTTATTACTGTTTTAGATTTTTAGTAATTAAAAGTCACTATTTTTACATTAATGTTTAGTTACAGTCTTAGTGACACTTGTGTATGCACGCTGTTTTCTTAGGACTTTTAAATTTACATCTTTTTATTCTCATCATTTATTTAAATCATTTATATAAATATGCTATTCATTTTCATAAATTTATTTTTTTTGAAAGAAAAACAATATTAAAACACCCACAACATAATCACTATAATTTCATAATCTTGTTTTCATCACTCATTTACTCATTCACTCATTATATAAAACTAATTAATTAGCTGTTATTAATTTTTGAACTTTTTTTAAGACACTTAGAAGAAAGTTTTTTGTTTACCTTTTTTTGTTTTTAATAAAAATATAACTTATAAAATGAGTCTCATAATATGTACTTCTTGTGAACTTACAACAACTCACCACCATCACACACAATCACCATTACTATGTATTTGAATGTGTTCACCAAAACCACCTTTATAAACACTATATTTTTTCTTTAACTTTGTGTTTTTCTTTTTTTCTAATTTATTTTTACATTTTTTTTGTTGCTAATTATCATTTTTCTTTTAAATAATAAGGTTTTAATTTCTAACTTCTGATATTCATTTTTAATTTTGAGCACATTTTTTACAAAATAATTATTTTCTTTTGAAAATAATTGTTGGTTTTTGTTATTTTTTAAATGAAAGAAGAAAAAAAAACAACCAACTCAACTGTCCTCCCTCATTTACATAAACTTCTTCTCTTTTTCGTTTTCGTTTCGTTTTGTTATTCACAATTTTGAACCGAAAAAATGTTTTTCGTATTGTTAATAATTGAAACCATATACAATAAATCATGTTAAAATAAACCTACTTAGGGTGACTCCAAATCTGATATATGGCAACAAGAAAAAAATCTTTCGAAAGCAGCTAAAGTTCTTGGACAATTAAAATCTCAACTGCATACACGTGAAACAACAGCCAAACAAAAGGTAAACGCAAATCATTAGACAAAAAAAAATCCCTCATTATTAAGGATCATTTTAAAGTGAAATCAATATTGTTAACGAGCTTTATTTAAAGTCATAAGTTTTAGCAAAAGACTGTACGTTTAACATACGCTACACTAATTATCAAACATTTTATATTAATTAGAACGATAACATGCTTCCACACTAATGCATACACTTGTGGTGGAACATTATTTGAATTTATATATCATTTATTTATAAATTATTATAAGATTTTTCTTATGATTTATGTTACAAGTAGTTACACTATAGAAAATGTGTCTAAAATAAAGACCATCTGCTTAATAAAGTAAAATGCTAAAGATATTCATCAGCTTTATTTATGGAGCAGTAATATTTATTATTTCTTTCATTTTCAGAAAACTTTATTTTTTTTAAGGATAATTTATAGTTGAATAAAATTAAAAACAAAAATATTATTTAGGGATATGTACTTATATTCTATAAACTATTTTACGATTTTTAATAGCATTTTTTTTTTTTTAAGAAAATAACTTTCCATGTTTTATTCTTGACAATAATCTTTTAACAACTATATAAAATGTCTGTATACAAAAAATAAAAAAAAAAATTAATGTCTATTATAGTTGAGTCTTAAACATGTTATACTATATATATTTTTTTTTTTTTGTCTACTTTAAATCGTTTAACTTATTAATACAATTTTTATGTGTTTTTTCACTACTTTTTTTTCTTATTTTGTTAATTGCAATCAATATTGTTAATTTTTATTTACTAGATGCTTTAAATTAAGCTTCTAAATTATATAATGTATAATACAATTAAGAAGGATTTTTAGGTATTATTTTATTATTCATATTAATATATCCTTTTTATAATTTTTGTAATTAATTTTGCAGGACAAATAGTTTACGTTCATAATAACAAATGTTTCAATAGAAAAAAATAACTTGAATGAACTTCTTTGTATTAAAGAAATAAATTTATTATGAAAATTTAAAAGCCCTATTCTTTATGGAGGGTGTTGATCAATCTAATTACAAATATAAGGATATTTACACCTATTTATTATTCTCAATAACCATTGGCTATGACGTTATAATAGCACAATTATTTTTTTTATTAAAAGTAAAATTTAACAAAATTCATGAAAACATATACATAATTTAAATTTATACTTACAACACATGTCGAACATGTAAAACTATTTCTAGCAGTGCAGGTGAGTGGAAAATATACTTTTTTTCGTTATAGAAAATTCAAGGATTTTATGAGCCCTGATAATCGAAGAAAATGGGTAATAAATAAAAACTTATTGAAAAACTAATTGAATTGAATCCAAATTTAAATTTTAACTATAAAAACAAAATTACATTTTAACTTATGTAAATCAATGAATTAATATATTTTCCACATAAGTTACTGTAACTTGCAATAAAAAAAATACCATTTACCGACACAAATCGAAATCGTTACGTTGAAAATCGACATCAAAGAAAGAAGAAGAAAAAAAATCAAAAAGAATTTTTTATTTCTATAAACTTGGATTCTTTTTATTTCTTGAAAGTAAAATTTAACTCGAGATTATATTTCTATTGAATCATTCGTTATATTACTTTTTTATATTAAAATAAAAGGGACAATTGCCAATTACTAATATATATATATATATTTTTTTCATTATATTACTATTACTCAGGTCACAGAATGTATAAATATTATGAACAACATTCTTAAACTTCTCTATCGTAAAGATATCGGACAGACTCACAATGATATACGCGATATTATGCTTATATTATTACGTACCGTAATAAAAACCTCACAGGCATTGGATCGTGAAAATCAATTGGTTGGTAATTTAGTAGCCATTATGTTGGGTATATTGCAACGTATGGACGCATCTCATTATGAGATATTTGTTAAACACCTTAATAATCGTTTTGAATTGCAAGATTTTATCATTGAAATTCTATTGGTATTTGAAGAATTGGTGTCGCCTCATCAGAAAACCGTATTCCCACGCGATTGGATGGATATGATAATGCATCAAAACACTGTCATTCTAGGCTCTCTACAACATTTGTCCATTGTTATTGTTGATCATTTCTTCGAACCGTTCGAGAAACAAGTTTGGTCAAATTTCTTCCAATGTTCGATAGCATTTTTGATTCAATCGCCATTGCAGCTAAATGATTTTAATGACAATAAGCGTCAAGTGATATTTGCACGATATCGTGACATACGCAAAGATACTGCTCAAGAGATACGTAAAATGTGGTTTCAATTGGGAGAACACAAACCAAAATTTGTACCACAATTAGTTGAGCCAATATTGGAAATGAGTATGATACCCGAAGTGGAATTGAGAAAGGCCACTATACCCATTTTCTTTGACATGATGCAATGTGAATATTATAGTTCGAAACTAATACATGACAGCTATGGTGATACAAAACGCAATAATTCACATTATAAGGCCAACTTTAATGATTTTGAAACCGAAATGATTGAAAAACTTGATATTCTAATAGGAGCTGGTAAAGGAGATGTGGAATATAAGGAATTGTTTGCTGAAATCTTATTGGAGAAATGTAATGCGCATAATATTTTAAATACAGAGGGTACCAAATTTGTTAATATGGTTACCAAACTAATGGATCGTCTGTTGGAATATCGTTGTATAATACAGGATGAAAGTAAAGAAAATCGTATGGCCTGTACATTCTCATTGCTGCAATTCTATTCCCAAGTAAATCGCAAAGAAATGTATATACGTTATGTATATAAATTGTGTGATTTACATATGGAATTTGATAATTATACTGAAGCCGCTTTTACTTTAAAATTACACACCGAACTGTTGTGTTGGAATGACACTGAACTGTCGCCCCTACTAAGATCCCATCGTCACATGCAATGTCGCACGCACCGAGAGTTAAAGGAAGCCCTATACTTTGAGGTCATAGACTACTTTGACAAGGGCAAAATGTGGGAATGTGCTATTGATATGTGCAAAGTTTTGGTACAACAATATGAGAATGAAATTTATGATTACATTAAATTGGCCGATTTACTAAAGAAAATGGCGTTATTCTTTGAAAAGATATTAAAGGAACTAAGACATACCTCGGAATATTTCCGTGTGTGTTTTTATGGTTTAGGTTTTCCTCGCTTCTTACAAAATAAGGCCTATATATATCGTGGCAAGGAATATGAAAGGTTAAGTGATTTTAGTACTCGCATATTGGTACAACATCCTCAGGCGGAATTAATGCATACGTTGGAGATTCCTGGAGAAGATATAACACAAGGTGAAGGTCAATATATACAAATCAATAAAGTTGAACCGATAATGGATGAGTCGTGTGCCAAGTTTAATGACAAGATCATTTCGAATGAAATAATTAAATATTTCGCAAATAACAATGTACAAAAGTTTAAATATTCAAGACCGTATCGCGAAAGTAGTAGTGGTGATGCGGATGGTGTTAGAAACTTGTGGTTGGAGCGCACCGTACTGACAACCCAGTTTCCTTTGCCGGGTATTTTGAGATGGTTCCCAGTGGTTGATTCTCATACCTTTAAGGTAAGAAAATGTTTTTCAGCTTTTCTTTCTAAAACTATAAATAAATTTATTGTGTTTTTTCTCTCTAGATTACTCCCATTGAATTGGCGGTTGAGACAATGAAATCTACCAACAAGGACATCAGAGATTTAATTATTGCTCATAAGAATGATGAAAATCTACCCATCAATCAATTGAGTATGAAAATTAATGGTATTGTTGATCCAGCAGTAATGGGTGGTTTCAGCAAATATGAAGATGCTTTTCTTACCAGCGATTATTTAGAGGATCATCCTAACCACAAGGAATTAGTAGATGAATTAAAAGATTTAATAGCATCACAAATACCATTATTAGAAATAGGTATG
>MINK01172389.1:15747-36066 GCA_001735545.1 Phormia regina
TTTTTTTTTTTTTTTTTTTTTTTTTTTTTTTTTTTTTTTTTTTTTTCGTTGTTGTTTGTTTTTGTACAACAATAGACCTAGTTTAGGACATTCACCCAGCACGAAGAGTAAAACGAAGGATAAAACTCCCTCGAAAAGAAGATCAATTAAAAAGGTAATATATATTTGTTCAGTAATATGTAAACATTTTCCAATATATAAATATTTTTTTTACTACTATTTTAGTTGGATCGCGAAACATTAAGTTTACCAGTTGCAAATAGTCAATGGTATACAACACCATTGAGTACAATTACATCAACGCCAGAAAGAGATTCTAATACATCTATTATAAGTGCTTCTAATACATCATTGACATCTGTTAAAACACCAGATCCAAAAGTGCTCACTGAAGAGGTAAACATTTTTAATTTAATTTTCTGTAATTTAAAACTTTAAAAATTAAAAAAAAAAATATAACCAAGAAAAAAATTAGCTAAAACGAGAAAAATGCCAAAGTATAAAAATCGCATAAACTAAAAAAAATATTAAAACGAAAAAAAAAGAAAAATAAAAAGGCTAAAATAATTAAGCTAAAACAGAATAAAAAATTCGCTGAAACCAAATAGAATAGCCTAACGTTTTGTTCAGATTTAATTAAAATACCAAAAATATATTTTTAGTACGGGAAAGCTTTTCCCCATGATAATATACAAAATATACAATTTAATTAAATTTTTTTTTATTATAACATTTTTTACTATAACTTTTTATAGCTTACACCCAAGCGACCTTTACGCTCAGAAAAAGAAAAGGAGAGACGTTTATCACGACCTGCTAGTATTGCAACACCCACAGCCAGTATGAAGGGTTTTTCTGCTGCCGATTCACATTCATTATCGGGTGCTGAAAGCAGCAATCGTAATTCAGTTGACACCACCGATTCAACATCAGAAGAAGACCTCATACCACCACCATTGCCTGCAAAAACACGAGACTCGACAGATTTTACCAGTCTTAATTATAGTTTGGATTGGAATTCCAGTTCATTTTCATTAGGTGGTGCCATGAGTCCAACCGGTACGATAACTAGAACAACCTCCTGTTCCACTACCACGAGTATTGTCAACACTTCATATGAATATGTTGAAGCCAAAAATTTCATTATTACATCGACTGCTTTAGATGACAAAAAAAGGCCACCAACGCCACCACCAAAGCCATCAAGGAATAGCAAACACATTCCATAGTTTTTCAGATTTCATAACAGAGTAAAAATAAAAAGAAAAAAGAAATCAAAGTGACCAAAGTTAAGCCATAATTAATACTAAATAAATAAATAAATAAATAAATAAATAAATAAATAAATAAATAAATAAACAAAAACAACAACAAAAGAAAATTTAACAAAGAAAACAAGTGCCAAAAACATTACAACTAAATTATTGAAATAAAAATTAACGAAACAAAATATTTGTCGAACGCTCGCTTTAAAATGGTAACAAAAAAAAAAAAAAAGATTAAATATTGTTGTTTAACTAATTTTAAGTAAGTGCCACAACAAATTAAGTTTTAATTTTTAACCATAAAAAAATTATTATTATAATTACTTGTTTATAATTTTAAGTAACAAAATACACAAATAATATCTAACGAAATATTAAGTCAATTACATACATATATATATAAAACAAAATTTAAAAATAATTATTATAATTATACTCTTTCAAAATATGTATTGTTTTTTAGTTTTATATTTCTTAGTGACAAAACTAAACACTTTTTTGGGCAATATATCAAAATGTTTATTTAATTTTATTCGAAATTTTTTTTTTGCAATATTTAATAAATTTTTAACTTATTTATGCTGCAATATCGTTTTGGAACATTATTAATTTTTTTTATTAAAAGTGTCTTATTTTTTTAATTAAAAATGTTTATTTCGTATTGGTTTAGTTTTATGATTTTGGATCTTTATTTAATAAACGGCCAAAGATTTTATAAGTATATACAAGATTTTATATTAAGAAAGATGTTTTAGGATAAATTTTAATGTTTATAATAATATACACACATATACATATATAATAAAAAAATATACCTACTTATATAATTAAAATATATATATAAAAAAATGTGTTTTATATGATTAATATCATTTAAGAAAATTACATATGATTAATTATTTCCATATGATATAATTTCACTCTAGAACGGTATTTACGATTGACGTAAGTGATCAAACGTTAGTAATGCTGCGAATAAAATATTGATTTTATGCACAGTTAGGTGAAAAAAATATCCATGTATATTTACAGTTAAATAGTAATATAGTAGTGTTGGGCAAAAACCAAAGGTTTTCTTTCTTTTTAAAATAAAAAAAAGATAGAATTTGACGAAAAAAAGAAGAATCTGCTTTCACATTTCATTTGAATTATATGTTGTGCGCTTTATGATATTAAAATTGTATTGTATGGCTTACCAATGTTTTTATAATTTCTATTGAATTTAATGTGAGAGAATTGTGAGATATACAATAAGGATGTTGTAATTACTTAGTTAGAGGTGTCAACACACTGTAATACTCTTTTGGCAAGAAGTCTCTTGTATTGACATTGTGGACATATAGTTCTTTATTGATGGTACTTTTTCTCTACAACTTCTGCTTTTACTCTTAAGGAGTTTTCTTTTTTCAGTTTGTTCTTGTTAAAGTTACTTATGATCATTGTATTATGTATATGGATGGTGGATTTGGTGTGCAAAGTTAAATTTCTCTCATATATTTTTTCTATATTCAAAATATATGTATGTATGTAACTAACAAGTGCTTTATTACTTCCGAGTTTTAATTACTTCATCAGTATTTTCTATATCATCTCTCTTTTGTTAAAACATTTTTGGAAATGTTTGTGAGTCACTAATTGTGACTCTTACATATTTTTTCATTATCATGTTACGCAAATATTCTTATGAATGAAGTGTGTAATTTAATCCTTTTTTTTTAATTTAATATTTTTTTTATAAAATTTATTACAAATTCTTTATATCGGACCCGTAAATGCAAAACAATGTAACACAAAATTTTCAAATTTGTTTTTTTATGAAATATAATTTATTGTTCCATAATATTTATTATATTAAAAAAAATTGGTTGATTTTCTTAAGTCAAAACAACGTAACATCACATTTCTTTTTTGCAAATTTAGATTAAAAATATATTACCAGAAATCTTTTTAATTTTTATTAAAATTTGTATTGATGTTACCTAAACCACATGAAAAAATATTCATCATTAATATATTTGGTCATATTTAATAAACCAAAAATATAGTTGGTAGGACAATTCCTTTGGATCGTATAGTTTTTTGTGCCTCCTCTAAAGTTATGAAAAGTGATGTTATGTTTTTTTTCTTTTTTTTGCATTTTCGGCGACGATATAAACTTAAATTAAATTAGTAGAATTAATTTTAATTTGAAATTTGTAACCGCTTATGGCCCAGAGACTAGGTTATTGAATATTAATAATAAAGATAAATAAAAGGTTAGCAGTATATATTTGAAATTCAAGTTTACGAGTGTGCAAACGTGCCCTAACAAATTTCTTTCACATTTAACCAGAATCACTTTGTGAGTTTACAGACCAAGTTTTTCCTCGCAGAGTTATGACAAAAGCAGGCTTTGAAAATAATTTTTATTGATTACAAAAATTTGATTGATTTTTTCTCTTTTCTAAAATGCTAACAAGAACAAGTAAATCGCAAATCAATTCATATAAAATAAATAAAAAAAAGCAAATAAATTCTGTTGTTGTCTGTGTGTGTGGTTTTTTTTTTATCATTTCTTTCACTTTTATTGTTTATATTATTCCAACTAATTGGTTAAAGTCTGTTTTTCTTAGCACCTAACACTTTAAAAGTAATATATAATATATATTTATATATATTTTTTTTTCTTTTTGAAATTTGACTGGAAACTTATTTAAGTATAAAATAAATTTAATTATTTAAAGATTTTTACAAAAAATCTATTTTGTTTTTTTTTTTAATTATTTATTAATTTTTTATTTTATTTCTAAATGTATGTTTTTATATTTTAAAAGCCTAGTTATAGCCATATTTTTATTATTATTATTATTATTATTTTTTTTATAAATATATAGTACATATATCTGTAATACTAAAACTAAAAAAAAGAAATTGTGCTTTCTTTTTTATGTTGGTTTTATTTTCTTTTCTTTTTTTCTAGATTTTATATATATTTGTTTTTTTTTTTATCAATTTTATTTTGTTTCAGTTTTTTTTTAACAATTATAATTAAGAATAATTAAAACAAAAAGCGACTGCTGTAAAAGACCAAAATAATATTTTAATATTTTTTTTTTCAAATGTTGTGAATGAATATGAAAATGAGTGAATGTTTTTTGTACTAAAAGGTTTTAATACTAAATAATAAAAAACTTTTTAATACATAAATATTTGAACTTTATAAATAAATAAAAAAAAAAACAAAAACCTTAAATAAATCCCAAAAAGTTAATCATATAATAATAAAAGATATTTTTGTTTTCTTTTTAAATTTTGTTTAAGGAACTTGGTATGTGTGTGTATTTAAGACAGAATGTCTTAAGAAAATTTCCGGTATTTTATATAAATGTTTTTTTTTTTTTTTGGTTAATTACATTGATAATGTAATTTAGACACAAAGTTTACGAATTTTATTTCCATATTTATTTTAGTTCGCTGGAATGTTTTTTTTTTTAATTAAATTGTCAAAACTTATTCTTTTCTTAAATGAAACATATTTTTTCTTTTCTAGAAATTTAATTTTTTTTTTTTTTTTGTAAAAGAAATCACAGTTTTATTATTATTATTATATATATTTTTTTGTTTGTTTTTTGTTTAACCAAAATTTAATTATAAAAATATATAAATTTCTTATTACTATAAGCCAGCAAAAGTTTAGCCAAATGTAGATGAAACTGTATTAATGAAAATTTTACAAAGTTAATTTGTAAGAGAAGTAAAATTTTTTTCTTTAAAATTTTCTTAAGGATCCTGCCCTTCGTTTAAGTTTTATAAAATAGTTGTAGTGTAGTGTGGGTCTTAACATTAAAACAACAAAATAGAGAAAAAAATAAAATAAACTTAAAAAAAAAAACAAATAATAATAATAATAACTTGCAGTCTATAAAATAATTTGTTGGTTGTTTCTTTTGTTTTTAATTCGCATTTGTTATATCGGCATTTTCTTGTTGTTGTTGTTGTTGTAGTTTATTACTTTGTTAAATTAGTTTTTGCATGTAAGCTTCTATATGAGCACTTAATGGCCGTTTTATTTGATGCTGATTCTGATCCTTTAAATTAACTAAATTCTTTTTCGGTTCCGATTGATGTTGTTGTTGTTGTTTTAGTTGGCGTTGCTTATACCACTTTTCAAAAGATTCCTTTGCTATGACTTCACAATCGTAAAGAATGTCAAAAATTCCACAAATTAACTCATTGGCGGTATTCGAGTCATACTCTTCTTGTATGGCATCTACAACCGAATCAAGACAAGTCAATTCATGGTCTTCGTGGGCATCGAGACATAAACGCAAAAGTGGCAAACAGTTTTTGCGAAATGCATTTACATTTAATTGTGGTCTCTTGGCATTATTACCATTATTACTAATAAGTAAATCTGAGTTTTTCGTACTACTGCTGCTACTGGTGTTACTGCAGGTACTACTGTTTTTACTCGTGGTGGCACTACTTGTACGAGATGTCGACGACGTGGTTGTTGTCGCCGTTTTCATTGTAGTAGTGGCATAATCACAGCAAAGGAACCGTGTTAGGTTTTTTAGAAAATAACTATTTATATTTACATTAGTATTGATATAGTCTAAGGCTAAATTCGAGTCATTGGGTGAGCTTAAAAGTATTTCTAAACGCCGCACATGTTGATCCACTATTGTTGAATTGTTACTATTATTATTATTATTATTACTACTATTGGCATTTGTGGTTGAGAAAATTTCAGGCTTTGCTTTACAATCATATAAGAATTGTAATTTATTGGTTGCAACAAATTGGCGCCATTGTTGTTGATCACTCATAAACACTTGTCCTTTATCGAGTTTAAATTCATTATGCCATAAATCTCTCATGTAATTTGCACCAAACTCTTTAGTGAAATAATGTACTAAAGCATTAATAAAGCGTTCGGTAAATGACTGATCGTTGCGCCAACTTGTGTGCCAGATATCGGAAAAACTTAATAGACGTTCGTGCAGTATGGGCCCTAAGAATTGAAACACATAAGTCCAACCATTGGGCACATCCATTAACAGGTCAGGAAATTCTTCGACAAATTGTTCATATGCTCTATTAAATGTCGTCTTGTTAAATGCTTTACCAGTCATGAGATAAATAAAAATGTTGGCGCAAGAATTCCTTTCTAAAAATTTTACATTGGCTAAATGCAAATAATCCACTAGAATGTAATATACCAAACATATCTGCTGCTTGTTAGTAGTCTTTTGCCAAATATTCAATACCTCCTCCCTCCATCTACTGCTTCGTGATGGCAGACAATCCAAATACTCTTCCATAAGCTGATTAAGTAGTTTCTGATTATCTTTTTTTGTGCAAGAGGCCAATATCGCTTTTATGTCTGTAGATGAATTTTGATTTTTAGCATTCCAATATTGAGTTTGCTGTTGCTGTTGCTGTTGCTGTTGTGGTTGCTGATGTTTTTGGGAGTGTTGGTGTGTTGAATTCACTTGTAAAGATGTGGGTGAAGTTCGCCCACTCTGTTGAGAATCATTAGATTGAAATGTTTGTCGACCAGCTGGTGTACGCCACATGTATATCGAACTATTTCCTAACTTGGTAGTTGCCTGTGAGGATTCATCTCCACGTGAGAAATTTAATTTTTTCAAGTCTATACTTTGTTGTTCCCGTTGGGCTAAATATTGCGATTTTGGTGGTTTTTGTTGGAAATAATTACCACCACTTCCGCTGCCACCAGATTCTTTCGTGCGTGTTTGATTGTGACGATTATTGTTGCTACCATAAGACATACGCTGCGTGGAGCTTCTGTCATAAGCATTCATGGAAGCAGATGACGACAAGTTACTGTTTCTATCCTCAGTGTGTCGTCTACGTAATGCTACATGACTATTACTATGCGAATTAGACGATTGACCCCAATTTCTTGATCTTAAATCTATTAAATCTTGCATCATGAATCTTACACGGCTACAGATTTTAGTTTTCTTATTATTAGGATCTCGAGCCTCTTTAACAATTGTTTGTATTTTTGTAAAAATTTTATTCATTCTTAGATTATTACTAAACGACTCTGTATCACTGCCCTCCAAAAGATTACCCACTGTCGTCAACAATTTGCACATGTATTCTAATTTTTCTTCACTTCCATGCTTCAACAAGGACTCCACACATTGCAGTACACGATCAGCAGACAGTGAATGCAATTTATACATTTCTCCAATAAAACGTACAGTACCCCAGGCACGACGACGAAATTGATACTCCTGATGTTCTAATTCTGCTTGTAGCTCAATTCTTTCCTGTTGGTCCGTGGTTTCATTTAGTTTACTAATAATTTGTTGTAATTTTCGTTCTTTAGCATCTGCATTATTAACATTTAATTCAAATTCAGTCTGTAATCTTGTAATCAACAAAGCATTGAATATTTTTTTACTTTCAGCTTTGACTTCTTCAAACAAAACTTTAGAAAATTTTGCATAAGTAGGAGCGAAATTTGGTTCACTAACAGTTTTTTCGAAAATTAATAACATAACCTAAAAAAGAGACGTAAGTATATATATATTTTTTAATTATTTGTGAATAATAGTAAATCGGATTTGGATTTTTTGTGCAAAAATTAGAATTCTATTGAAAAATTTGATTTTTGGTGAAAAGTTTAATTTATGGTGACAAATTTAATTTTTGATATAAAATATAATTTTTGTTAAAAATTTTAATTCTTTTTAATAATATGGATTTTTACCAAAAAATTTAAATTTTTACTAAAAAATCAAAATTTAGTAAAAATTTAGATTTTTGGTGAATTTTATTTTTTTGATAAATATTTTTAAAAAACTGTATTCATTCATTCATTGTATTAAAATTTTACAGAAAACTAACTTTGTAAAGGAATATTTTTTAACAAATTTAAAAACAACTTATGTTTTATAATAAATCTCCAAAAAAAGTAAATGCGCATTGTGCATTGATGATTTATTTACATACCTTTTGCATCTTTTCTTGGGTATTGATTGTAATGCTAGTCATTTCTTTTAACAAAACGTCAAAGTTTTCGGAAGTTAATTTATTAAGGATTCCACGCACTTTTTTCAGGACATCTTCAATATCGTCATCATCATTTTTACCATGTTCAGTTGTAGGTGAATTATTATTTGAACTATTGGTTAAAAACTTTGGCTGCCAAGCATTTTCACATTTGGATAATTTTATTTCTTCTTTTAATGACAAGTCAATACGTATAACTTGCAATTTTTTTTGAGTTTGATTGACATTGACGCCAACACCACCAGCTGATGTTGGGGCTGATGATAAACCAGCAACGTTGATATTTCCCGTAGAAGCAGCAATATTGTGATTATCATGATGCTTTCTTGCAACACCACTTCCACCACCACCTACGACTCGACGTTTGCCAGATACAAACTCTATAGATTCATTAAAATTCATGTGATGATACGATTGTTGAACGTGGTGTTGTATATTCATTGCAGCTAAATTTTGACCAACTTGGTGCGTTAAATGATGGTGATGATGTTGTTGACGGGCCACGAAAAGCTGAGAAATACAATCACCTTTTTGACAAGGTACTACTGGAGTTTTACGCGACTCCGGTGATTTTGCCAAAGCTTTAAGTTCTTCCAGTGAATAACGAATTAAATTAATTTGAGGCTCTTCTTCATTCTCATCTGAAAAAGGAAAAAAAAAAAACAAATTTTAATAATTTATGTATGTATGTATGTATGTAATCATTTAATAGGCATATATTACTTTTCAAATCTAGAATTTTATTATCTGATGCAGTAGCCTTCAACACAGTCGATGGATTGCAATTATCATCATTTTGTGCGGTTGCTTAAAAGTTGCAAAATTTTTAAAAATTTTAATGTTATTTAATTTAAAATTTAAATACATACCATTGTTGTTGGACTTATTTTGTTGTTGCTTAAGCTTCTTTTGATTTTTTTCCTTGCGTTTATTACCAGCTTTCTTATTTTTTCGACCTCCTATTATAAACAATAGTTGGGAATTGTATTTTCTCATAAAATTCTTTCATGAAAATATTTTTTCGAATTACTTACTTTTTGTTTCACTGCTAACAAAAGAAGAGACATTAGGTTGCAAGTCTTGTTGAATTTCTTTGGATTTTACTTCTTCTTTTTTGTTTAAGGAAGTTTGTACAGATATTGTACAATGATCATCTTTTGATTTTACTAATAATGAAATTAAAATATATATTTAGTTTATAGAAAATTGTGTTTTAATAATATATATAATATAATATTAAACTAACCCTCTGTTTCTGTTGAATGCTCAGAATCAGATTCCACAGTTTGTGTTATTACAGGATCAATAGAAGGCATTACTTCAGGCTGTTCATCTCTTAATAGATTTATAGGTAATTCTTGATCAATGCACGCTACAGAGCAATTTCCATCGGTTGTATCAATATGAACATCGTCTTCATTGTCCAATTCATGTTCATTTGTGTCGGCATCTGTATCATTGGGATCTTCAAAATAATGTATTTTTGCTGATTCACTTCCGGCAGAGTGTAGAGATTGCGAGGGGGTATTGGCAATTGGAATAGAAACAGCTGTTGTTTCTATTGCTAATTCGCTGATTTGCTTGACAACATCATAACTTTCCTCATGGTCTTCAACGTCATTAACATTATCGGAATCATCTTCAATTTGATGATCCACTTTATCAGTGTCTGTTACAGTGATCGACTGTGATGGTGTTGGTGTTACAACAACATTATCCGAAGTATCACTCGCTATCGAGGCAGCTGAGGACTTGTTGTTATTGTCAGTTTGTATTGGAACTGCTTCTATGTTTATTTCAGTTTTTGTTTGAGGTTGTTGAGACTGATTTGGGTTATCAGACATCTGCTCAAATGTTACTATTTCTAGAGTATCGGGATTGATTATTGGTATTGCGTGTTTTCGTTGTTTTGTGTTTGTAGTGTGTTCGGTATTTGATGAAACACCTACTCCTACTCCCATTCCCACCGCTGGCATACTAATTTGTGTGGCTGAAGCTGAACCTGTTGGTATTGCTCCAGCCATGTGTGTGTAGGCTTGTAAAGTTGGTGGTTGTCCTAAACCGGTTGGAGCTGTTAGCATTGGTGCTGGCTGTGGCGTAACGGCCGTTGGAGCTGCACCCAACAAGAGTGGTGGCGTACAGTATGGTGGTGGTACATATGCTGTTGGCCCACTCGGAGCAACACTTCTAGGTGTAGTACTTTGAAGTTGTGTTGGCATTGCACCACTATTGGCAGCTGCCACTGGATGTTGAGGAGCAGCATTTGTGAGGAGCGATGCACGTGTTTGTTGTGGCAATTGTATAGCATGAGATAAAGCAAAATAATTGGGCGATACCATATATGGTTGTCGCTGATGGGATACAGCTGCAATCATATTTCTTATTTGTGAATGTTGCTGTGACGGGTGGTGCAAATGATGGGTTGGCATCGGAGCACTTTTCGTAAAATAATGCAATGTTTGTTCAGGATTGTGTAATCCGACTTGTTGTTGTGTAGGATGAGGCTGTGATTGTGGTTGATGTGCTGTTTGATAGAGGACATGTCCAGCTTGTCCACCGCCCACACCAACCCCATTGCCACCTGTAGCACCATGTGTAGTTGGCGTAACATTACAGAATGGATATGTAACGAATGTAACAGGTCCTTGATGATGTTCATAGTGCGGCTGTTGTTGTGGAGTATGTGTGTGAGAATGCGAATGTGGGTATGGGTTATTATGACGAACTGATGCGTTTGATTGATTTTGTAACGGCTGCTGCTGCGTCTTCCCACCCCCACCCGTATTTACGAACATAGGAGGATCTTTCGAAGACCTTTGTTGTCAACCATTTCATTATTTGATCCATTAAATGATTTATTAGTTTCGACATCATTTTGTGTTAGTTTTTTTAATATTGAGAATTTTATTTATGAAGCAAAGTTAGAGAGAGAATTTTACATGAAAAATATTAGAATAAATAACTTACTAAATAAACAAAAAATAAAATTGAAACAAAACTTTTCGAAAATTACATTAAGCATGCAATAAAAATTATTAATTAATAAGTAAGATCACTATTAATAAAAACATTTTCAATTATAATATATTCACATACATACATATACATATGGGCAATTATCAAAAATTTTTGATTTTTGTCCTTCAAAAAATTATTAATTTTTTTTTTTTTTTTTTTTTTTTCCTTTAAAAAATTTTTAATTTTTTTTTTTTTTTTTTTTTGATAGCACATTTAAATTATTTTTTATATAGATAAAGTAACTTTAATGCATGTAGAATTAGTTCACGTCAATCATTTCAAGTGAGGGGCCCGGAAGTTAAAATTGAACATATACAAATTTTTACTAACTAGAAGTTTATGGTCAATTCTGGTCAAAATTGCACATAAAACTGAGTTACTCAAATAAAATTTATGATATTCTCAATGTTCGATGGTATTAAAATTCTTTTCAATAAAACTAGCGATTTTTTAATTTTTTTTTTTTTTTTTTTTGAAAAATTGTTATCGAATCTAAGTTACTTTTCCATATATGGATTGAAAATATATTTCGCTAGAGTTTATTACATAAAAATGCTTTTTTAGTATTGTGATCCTTTTTTAACACAAGTAAATATTTTTTGTTCCATAAAATGTTTATCTCTTAAAACTTTTTGATTCGCCTCCGAATTTTGTCAATATAATTAATTTCATGCAGGTCCACACGATGTATCTTAGCAAAATGTTTTTTGATAAAAGTGTCCCGTTTTCAATTATCAACGACATTTGACATAAATTTAGGATCCCAATCAATTATATTTATGTCTCTCTATACATATATCTAATATTTGCTTAAAATGCAATTTTCTATATAAAAATACAAAAACAAAAAAGTGCTATTTTTGCATAATTTTCAAAAAGTCCATAGAATTTTTGTATTAAATTTATTTTTAATGCTTCTTCGATTTTGTTATGTAAAGTGGAAAAAAACTAAGTTCACGCATTAATCCAAGCAGGTTCATATGAAAATAAGAATGTGCTGACTTTTTGAAACATTTTCTCACTTGTTTTCCAAACTTTGAGATTATCTACTACGTTGACTATTTCGGGCACATAAAAAAGATGTAGCACAATTACACTAAGTATCCAAACCTATCCAAACTTTTGTAATCTTTTTTGGGCCAGGTATGTGCGACCCTAAACCAAAATACCACAAATTTCGTCATAAAAAATTTACTATTCTTGTAACTAAGTTTTGGCCATTTTTCATGAAAACAATTGTTTCATCATTCAAACATAAATCGTTTAGACTCTGTTTCATCGTTCAGAGTATGATCAATGTTAAAAAATAAACAATGAACGAACTGAATTGTTTTATGCCTAACATGCTGCACATAATAATATTTTAATATATTTTCATTGCAAAGTATATCTAATATAATTATTAAGTAGTTGGCATGGTACGGAAAAATTCGGATTTGAAATTTAATTTTAATTATTCTTCGCATTTAAAAATATTCGTAAATTCAAGAATAAAATTCACTTTTTTGATTAATTTCCAACATTACTTTTTTGAGCTACGGAAATAATAATGAAAAAAACTTTTACGCTATTTTATGATTTCAAATTCTTCGGTCGCCACACATGGTTCAATGATTGATTTTAGTTGAAAAACTAACGTCATAACCAACACAATGGCTATGACGTTAGTTTAAGAAAAAAAAAACATGCAGTTATCTTATACACACAAGCACATATAAAAATGCCTTAAATATCAAAAAAAAATTTTGATCTTTAAACAAACTTAAAATTAAATTTGCAAACAAAAAATAAAATTTGTTCCAAAACATTCGCTGATAAAAATTATGTTCCGAACGAATAAAAAAAGAGTGTTCTTCCTACTCTGGTAGTTGGTTGCTATTGTCATTTCGATTTAAAAATGCCGATAATGATACACTAGTACACTACAAAGAAATGAAAGCTTGATCTTCACCTAATTTAACATTAACACTAACATAATGGCAAATGAAGACCGCTTAATGTTAATTTTTACATACGGTTATTAAAGCAAATTAAAAAAAAAAAAACATGTTTAAACATCGAAAATATTAACATTATATAAAAACTCCCGAGTAGACCCTGTGTAATGAAATTATAAAGCGCTAGCAATAGCCAAAAAAAGCTAAATATAGCGCGTGACGCTGAATTGGCAACGCTGAAATTGAAATTTTTTGTTTTCGTACTAAACGTTATTTTTAAGTTGAATTTCTGAAGTTTTCTTTTTTTTTTTTAAAGTTGAAAAGCCGACCGACCTAACTCAACTTCGATTTGATTTTTTCGCCATTGAATTTTTATCGATGAAAAAATTATTAAGCGCAATTAAATATTTTGGAAGTTAAAATAAGGCTTTGAAACCGCATTAAGATTTTTGTAATAAAAAAGTTGAGTATAAAGGAAGAATTACATTAGCAAAGCCGCTTTTGGACATACCACAACAGGGTTAAAAATTATTCCGTCCGGTCAAGAAAAAATATTTAAATTACAAACTATTAAAAAAGTTGTGTTTATAAAAATTTTTAATTTTTTATTTTATATTTATAAATGCGTCATTCATTTTTTTATTTACTTCTTAATCTTTGCAATCTAGTAAATAGTATAGGAAGTATTTTAAGTGAGTAAGCGAGGTAAATGAAGTAGCACGTTGAAATATTGATGTATAAATATTTGAGTGAAATTCAATACTTTAAAAGTTATAGGACTAAAATATTTATTTTAAAAAATCGTTTATAGAAAATATTAACAATTTAAAGTGATTTAGAGATTACAAAAATTTAAACTAGTTCAATTTTTAAAGTTTTAAAATATTCTACACTAGAAGTACGTAAAATTTATACTAAATATTCACGCACATTCTATTACGATGGGCGTAGCGGATAGAATTTTGAAGATCTGTGATCTTAATGCCAAAGCAGAACGTGTACAAAAAAAACTGAGAAAGAAATTTTGTAGTTTAAAAGGTATGTATTGATTTCTTTCTTTCATTATTTATAAAAAATTGTATTCCCCTAGATAAAAATGATCTAATGATTTACTAGAAATAATTTCCTCAAAATAAAATGGGATTCCCCATCCTCAATGTGAATTAATAAACGACTCAAAATTTTGTAGAAAATTAGTATAATTGCTATATACTAACTTTATAAAAATGTGAAATCATGATTCATATTATTTAATTATACTATATATTTTTTTAAAGTAAATCAAGTTTTTACAACTTAAATTGTGGTATTTGAATTTTACTATTGTTCTAATATTAAAATTAATATAAAAAGTGGAAATGATTTTCCTCAACTTACCGCTTCCTTTGATGATTTTTCTGCTTGGGAAACGTTATTGTTGCCGTTTTGCCAAGGATTAGATGCAAAAGATTTTAGCAATTGTGAGTTCAGTTAATTTTTAGTTACAAAGATGTTCTTATTTATTAGTCCACAATAAAATTGAAAATTATTTATAACTTAACAAATGCCGACAAAACAGGCGTTGTTTTTTTAAAGACTGTGTGAAAGAACCTTTTTTGTTAGAATGAAAAGAAAATGAAGAAAATAAAAATGTAAACAAAAATGTACATAAAAGAAATTTTAAAAAAAAAAAGGTAAAACCAATAAATTGACGTTAATAGTTAAAAAAATATATAAAAATGATAATAAAATGTTTAATAATATAATAAAAATTAAAAATAAAAAATCATTTTATTAGAAAACAGAAAACAAAACAAAAAATGTAACAATAGACAACAAAAGGTAGTAGTAGTAGTAAAACGATAGAAAATATACGAGATATGATGTTTTGTTTTTGTATTTTCTTTGAAATTCAGTATTGCTAACTTTAATTTAGTAAAAGCTTAAATACTGTTATTAAAAAAACATAAAATGTTAAATTTCGTTACAAAATTTAAACAGAAAATATATCACAATATAGTATATTTTTAAAAACATTTTTCATTTAAAATGAATGCAAGAAGCGTTTTTATTTTTAAACAACCAGCCAAATTTTTAAAGCACAAAATTGACCACACTTTTTCAAGTCGCTTTTCTTTTTTGTCTTAATATTTGTAAATTTTTTAACTTTTATTTTTTAATCTCCGATTTATTTTCAAAAGTTGTGTTCAATGATTTAATTATGTGCACACCTTTTTTATCTCTGGTATATTTTTTCACTTACACTTATTTCTTTTATATTTTAAACACACAATATAATTTTTTTACCGAATCCTTTTTTCAATGCGTTTCTTTTTCTTTGTATGCGTAATATTCTTTTAGTTCCTTAAATTTTCACTAAGATTTTTCATAAAATCAAAAACTTTGAATTTATGATTTCTTAATAATACTCGAATTGTCTTGAATTGTCTTTATTTGTTTATTTTAATATTTTTAAACTTTTAAATATTTTATTTCGATTGAAAATTTATTTTAATTTTTTCCATTTTCATGAGAAAGAAAATGCAAAGACCACTAAGTTTGTGTGAAATATATAAAACAGGGATGGAAACGTAAATACTATAGGACTTTTTTGATACTATTTAACATTCAAAAGTACCAGAGTACTCCTTTGATCCATTTGGTACTGTCAAACGATTAGCAGAACATTCCACAATTCGAATTAAATATTAAATTTTAAATATAGTTTATAAAATCGTAAACTTGTGATCCAGAAGTAGAACAAATTTGGATAATTTCCAATTAATTTAACATAAGTTTGCCATCGATAAAGTTCTCATGTTTGTTACTACTATTCACTGAATAGGAAGTCATGTCCACGATGTTATGAAAAACTGATAAAATTAATTTTTTGTAATAAATATTGAAAAAAATCCTTTGAATATTATTTCTTAAGATCATGAAAACGTATACATACCTCTTGATACTTTGAAAGTAATAAAAATTTACTTACTGTATAATTTCAAGTAGAAATCTGCGTTTTTTAACAAATTTTAATTGTAGATATTTACCACTGGTATTCAGAAGTAATAATGAAATGGTAATGAACTATATTCCAGCTTCCAATAATAAATAGTACTCTGATGGATAAAAAAAATACTAATTGAAACTTATTTTTATACCCAAAAATATTTTCATTCTTCATCCGTATCATCCCTATCGATATAAAAGGAACAACAAAATAGAACTGGCAAAAATAAAGCTTTTTGACATGTAAAAGTGGTGCCATTTGAAGCTTATGTTAAAAGTGGTGCCATTTCGAATGCAATGAATGTTTAAATAGAAGAAAAATATCT
Source organism: Phormia regina (assembly GCA_001735545.1). Classification (NCBI taxonomy): domain Eukaryota; kingdom Metazoa; phylum Arthropoda; class Insecta; order Diptera; family Calliphoridae; genus Phormia; species Phormia regina. The sequence continues at coordinate 32,311 of MINK01172389.1, forward strand.
TTAAAATTTGAATTATTTTTTAGTATTTTTATTGCAAGAATTTTTTAGTATTTTTATTGCAAAGAATTTTGATGGTGGCTAAAGATATTATGATTATTGTTTAAAGATTTTTTTTATAAATTCTTATATTTTAAAAATTTATTTGTTAATAAAAATTCTTATCAATTTTAATGTTAAAAAAAAAAGCTTTTGGCATAGAAAAATAAGTACTGCCAAGTTAAGCTAAAGTTATCGGTTTAGTGATGTTTTTGCGAAGAGAAACATGGCAACGATATGTGCTTTCAGAAATTGATGGATATACAGTGAAAGCTTCCCTATGCGGATATTAAATTGTATCCGATCCCTACAAATTTTAATATTTTTCCTAATAATTTAATTTAAAAAAAAAGTACAAATACCTATTTTAAGTATATCGAGTTATCCGATAATTATAGTTCAAAATGAAGTCAGAAATTAAGCATTTCATTATAATAGATGATATTATTGAAATAATAAGTTTTAAACCTTTTAATTCAAAGTTTCTTTTAAATCAAATAATACCATATAAAAACATATATTTCGAAAAAAAATTTAAAAAATAATTGTATTTATTAAATGTTAAATACTTCCTTAGTTGTTATGAAATAATTATATTCATATATTACAATTAATCAAGTACATAAATACCACATAAATATATATAACTTGGGAATATGTTTTAAGTTAACCTAGGATTTGAAAATAAAGCTACAATTTGTTTTCTATTATTTTATCAATTTTTAATTCAATTTAAATATTAATAACAAGTTAAAATTTCATTTTACATTATTTTGTTTCTAGATAGGGATTTACTCTATAGTTTAACTTTTAAACAAATTTTTATTTAAAATAAAAAAATTTATTAACATATAATTCAAATCATTATATTAAATATTTTCGCAATTGAATTTTTTATGTGGATTCATACTTCTATTATATATAAAAAATATGATATGTATAATAAAAAAATTGGCAAAGGCCTTTTTTTGAGCTGGATTTTTTTTTATAAAAAATATTACACAATTACTTAAATTAATACAAAATATTTAGATCTTTTTAATAAGGTTAAGGCAGTTCAGTTATAAAATTTAGAATTTAATTCTTTTTATTTTTTACGTTGTTATTGTTGCTATTGCTGTTATTCTTTGTTAGTAATTTAAAAATTCATATCAACACAAATTTTTGAATTACGATTTTGTTTTTGACTAATTTCCAATACTTGGAACATTTCCTGCAAAGCATCGTTGGTTTGAGTCTTACGGCGATTACGTCTTAACGTAACACGACCAGATTTCAATTCACGTACTAAAGCGTCAAGACCTTAAGAAAAAAATAAAATAAAAATGTATATAATTAGAATAAGAACATTTAAAGTATTTATTTGTATTAACACAACAATATTAAACACAGGAATATAAAATAAACATCATGCTCATTTTATTAAGAAAATCTTCACAAAAGACGGAAACAATAATATCATTTATTATTTTACATAACAACACTTTAATTTTTTATGGTTATGGTTCTGCAAAATGCATTGTAAATATTAAAAAAAAAAAAAAAAAAAAAAAATAATAATAATTATAATTATAATAACATAAAACAGTTAATAAGAATTATTTATATATGTGCAACATATAATATGAAATATGTAGAGGTCCAAATAAATTTACAAATATATAAATAAATTAATTTATTTCTGTGTTTAAGTGAACATTTTAGTATATTATTTGGGTTTGGGATTATTAAGCATTCAGCGCTTAAGCAATAAAATTATAAAAAATATTAAATCTTATTCCAACCAAGAAAATATATTCGTATTGATTTATGTCAATTTTCATTGTCATGTCAACATTTATAAAGGATTAACAAGTCACAAGAAACGACAATTTATGTATGTCAACAGTTTTATGTCATCATACGTGATGGCGCAACATCTTTAATATAAAAACAAATAGAATAGAAAAAATAATCAATCAATTTGTATGAACTACAAATTCATACATACATACATGCATGCATATTGCATACTTAGGGTATCCCATAATATAATTACATGGGGTATCCTAAAAAATATTTCTATATAAAAATAAAAATATAAATTTGAATGATTATAAATTAAATTTTAAGAATCCAATAAACTCCAATATGTATGAGACCCTATTTCAACAAAAAAATTTTAAAATTTCAAATAGCGCATAAATATGAATTTATTGAACTGACGTCATTACCTAAAAGATTTTTTAAAAAGTGAAAAATATTTTTCAGTATTTGGTTCTTCTTAGTATGTGACCTGATAAACTAATATCCCCTATTTTCATTATTAGTAAATAATAGTTGTAATGTGTATATAAAGGGAAAATAAATTTTAACAAAATTGAAATAAATCATTGAGATTTGCAAAAAAATAAAATAAATAAATAAAAGTGAAAGGGAAAGGGTACATTAAAAAATGGGTAGTAAAAAAGTTAGTACATAATAAATAATTTTTATAATTGATTCAATGTAATTATTTTATAGCTATTGCTACGTATAAGCAATATTACTTTTCGGTTAGTAATATAAAGTATACTCTATGTTAAATTTAAAATAAAAATTTTCTTCTTAGATTAATATTGCTTACACCCTGTATATTATACGTGCGACATCAAAACCCATGAGAAAAGAAGAAGAAAAAATAAAACATCAACTTTAAGTACAAATAAGTCATGATTAATCGCTCAAAGAAATCACCACCATAAAATTGAAATCTAAAACTATGAAAATGTCTACTAGACGAGAGAAAAGATATTTATTCATTCGTACACGACTGCTTAGTTAAATAATGCTAATGTTTTATTACATTCTATAAGAAGTTGAGAGGATAGAAAATATACATATATAAGCAAGGAAATAGCCAAGAAAAAAAAATACAAAATAAAACGTAATAAAAATTAAGAAATTTTATAAGAATTAATTTGAAAAAAAAAACATTTTTCTAATATTCTCTATTTTATCTTCTTTTTGTTTTCTCCCATATTATTAGGTGTAAAGGTAAAATAAAATCAATTAAATAGTTGTCATATTGATTTGTTAAAAAAAAACACTAGAAAGAAACGAGTAAAAAATATTTCTTATGTTGTTTTCTAACTTAAAGTATGTAAAGGAAATAATTTGATCTCACAAATAGTAAATTTTCCCATTTAACACCTTTTAATTTCGAATTCTTATATCTGGCAATAGTGTTTTCAACAACAAGTTTATTTTTTGAGCAAGGAAACAATGAATGAAACCCGAGATGAAGATTTTGTTTTTGCTGTTGTTGTCATTATTATTGTTGCTCTTGATGCTGGTTAATGTAGTTTGATGTTATTGTTGTTGTTTTTCTTTTTTCTATTTGATGTTTGACAATGAAAACACGAGAGTTTAAACGAGTGTTTTTCTACGGTTCTTATTTAAGTTGTTGTTGTTATTATTTCGTTTTCATGCTCGTAAGCAAAATACAATAGTATACATGTGTGAGTGTTTTTGTTTGTATGAGTTTTTTTTTTATGTATGTACATGTATCGAATAGTATTTTTGTTTTGATGCCATAAAAGTATGAGTATATAAAGGCAGACGAAAATGAATTTTCAAAATTAAATAAATCGAAAAACTAAGAGCTAAAATAAGTTTTTTTTTTTTAATTCAATTAAATGAATAAATAAATAAATAAATAAATAAATAAATAAATAAATAAAAAGAAAAATAAATAAATAA
>MINK01172390.1:0-34307 GCA_001735545.1 Phormia regina
AGTAAGTAAGTAAGTAAGTAAGTAAGTAAGTAAGTAAGTAAGTAAATAAATAAATAAATAAGTAGACATATAAATAATAAACATTTGTTTCATTCCGCAGAACTTTCTGAAGCTTATTGTATTTTTGGTTCAGTGTAAACCTTCTGAATGTGCTAGAAAAATAAAAGCTATTAGTCCTATAAATCCCAATGGAGCCATATTTTTTTATCAAGGAACGAAGATACTTTGATTTATATTTATGTAATATTCAGAACCTTTTTCTCTTTTCGAAACTTGCTGAAACTACCACACAGCGTAGAAAATAAAAATTTAATTTACTATCAGGGTGCGAAAATAAGAAGATTTAAATATGATATTCTAAACATTTTTCTATCCCTAGAAATTTTTGAAGCTCCCAGGCGACGTAAAAGAAACTAAAAACTTATATTCCATTCTACAAGTAGTTGTTTGTGCCAGGGACCGATTTTTTATTTCAAATACTTTTTGCAAGGAGCGAAAAAAAGATTTTCTGATTTGATAAAAAATAAGTAAATAAATAATCAAGTAAGTAAATAAACAAATTTAATAAAATAATGAAATTTATTAGCATTTTGTATATTTTTTCTTGACATTCTGAGCTAAGAATATTTAGAAAAAAATCCCACTAAAATGTCAAATTAATTAAACTTTAATTTAAACTAAATGCTATTTTAAAATAGATTTATTTCCAAAACTAAAGAATTATTTGTAAAGAAGTTATTAACCCGTTTAAATTGTAGTTTTTAGGGAATTTTAAATTCAAACTATTAAAAACCAAAACGTTACACAAAACTCAATACATTTATTATAACAAATTAAAAAAACCTAATTTAATCGTTAGCTATAAAATTAATTTTTGTGCCAAATATACTTTCGTCTAAACGTTATTTATTTAAATTTATCTAATGATTTAAACAATTTTTTTTTTTTTTTTTTTTTGAGAATTATTTGGAATATCATGAATTTTAAAATAAATTTCATTTTGATTTGTTTTTTTTTATTACAATATAATTTTAGCTTAGGATTTCTTATATTTATAAAGAATTCTTTGAAATATTATAATTTGTTCAAATAAATTAAAATATATTTGATATATTTTTTAAATATAATTTTAGGTTATGAAAATTACTTTTTCTTATTATTTTATTTATTTTTTGTAACAAATAGTGAAATTATTTTTTAAGTTTTTTTTTCTCTAATTATATAGTAAAATACTATGGTTTTATATGCAAATTTTTGTTAAAAGAAATTGAGGTCATACGTTTTTCTTATTTTAAAATAAAATAAATTGAAATTTATTTAAGTAAGCAAAATACTTAAACCACATAATTTGGTTTAACCAAAAAAACCAAAACAAAAACACATTTTCTATTTCATTTAAAAAAAAAAACGCAAGATTAAGTGCTGCGGTATAACTAACACATGGTAATTTAAAAAGTTTTCTTTAGTTATTGTAATAAATAAACAGGGAAAATAACTAGCAGTTTTATGTGTTTCATGAGTTACAGTGACCCATATTAACAAATGGCTACTTATAAATTATAACTAATTTTATTTAACAAATTATTAGCATAACAACAAAAGATGACAAACTTAGAAATACACGCCTTCATCTAAGAAAACAATAAACCATAACAACAACTACAAATAATAATAGGTAATCTTGAAAATAATGTGATTTAAAACCAAATTGGATTTTGAAAATTTAGCGTAAAAATTTAAGGGAAAAAAGAGTAAAACAAAAACAATAGTTTTTTGTAACATAATAAACAAAAAAAAAAGGAAAAATCCAAAGGCAATTTTCACATCACAGAAAAACTAAATAGACTTTTTATTAAAAAAAAAAGAAATAATAATAACACAAAGGGAATAAACTTAAACATTGTAATCGTTAAAAATTATGTGGTATAATTATTATTATTATTGTTTTTTTTACTGGGCTTATGAGGCAATAACAAATAGTATTCGCAGTGGTACAAAGAAGTAGTAAACAACTACAAAAGGTAGTTATTTACAAGGTTGTGTATTATAGTAGTAGTGGGTGGTTTGGCAATACTATAAATAATAACATACACACACTAGAAAAAAAAACAACAAAGAAAATTCCGTATAATGAAGAAAAAAAGAAAAAACAACAAATCAACATATAAAAACAATAACAATAAAACATAAGGGAAATACTTATACATTAGAGAAAAATCTAGCAGCAATAAAGGTAAAACTACTAACAACAACAATAAAAAATAAGGTTTTTTTTTGTAATAGAAAATTGTGAAAATTAAATTAAGTCTCGGGCCATAAATGTTAAGAAAATATAAGTATCTATGCTGGATATAAAATCAAATTAAAAATAATAATAATGTTAAGTGGCTTTAACAATGTTTTAGTTAAAGTTAAGGTATTTATTATTCTGTATTAAATAGTCTATTTAAATGAATTTTTATGAAATAAAAAAAAAACTATTATATAAATATAATGACAATTATTATCTAACTTTTTAAAAAAAATTAGCAAATATATTTATGCTAATTTTTTAAATAAACAATTGTAATTTATTATTTTTATGTACAAACAAAAGTTTTATTTATTGTATAAACTGCTTTATTTAAATAAATATTTAAGAAAAAAACTTTTAATATTAACATTTTAGACAATGATTTTTATTATTTGCAAAAAGAAAAAAATGCTAATAAACTTTAACAAGGTTGCATAAGGTTGACAACAAATCCTACTAATTCTCATAAAAAAAGAAAATAAAAATCATAAACTTAAAAAAGAAAACAAAAATGTAAAACATAAGAAATCCTTACCACATTTTAATAGTTTCAATAAATCTTTACAAATCTAAACTTTTTTTAAAAAAATAGTTGAAAGTAAAAACAAATTTAAAATTAATCCTAGAATACTAATGTCATTTTGACTACTTTCTTTAATCACCTCTATTCTAAACATATTTTATTTCATGGTGTCATGGAACCGTCGTACAGACGCGGATCCAGCTCAATCTATTGGGGGGAGGAAAATAGAATATTTTTCACAACTATTATAAAATGCACTGAAAAAATTAATTTTTATCAATTTTTGTAATAAATTTTTTAATAATGACTGGAATCAAGGATGAAAGGAAAATCTATTGTAAATCTTACAGCACAAATGTAAAAATATGATCCAATTTATTGTTTTACTTATAAATTAAGAGCCCAATCTTCTTTTTAAGAAAGAAAAAAATTTCAAAGTTTAACATAAACTCACGATCTTAACCTGCTTGAAAAAATATGGATCTGATAAAACATAATATTGCCAATAAAAAAAACATTTCTAAAGGGCAAAGAATTTTGTTAATACTCTAACGGATAAATTAAGTTTTTGGTGTGGAGTTGCAAATATTTTGAACATTTGAATAACTTAACATAACTTTCAGTTGCAAATGTTTTGACATTTCGAAATATAAACAATTTGTTCGTAGAACTATATTGAAAAATAGACTTAGTGCCAAAGGAAAGTTTGGAAGTCATATTCGATTTTTTTCTAATTTTTCTTGAATTATTTCATGGTTGCAAATGTTTTGAACACTTGAAGTAATAGATTTTTTAATTAAAATAATTTTTAGTTTATAAATATTTTTTTTTTATTAAAAAAAAAAAAAAACAATAACACAATAACATTACGATAATACGACATGATAACACACATTGTGAATCCCTCAATTGTTTATAAAATAATATTTTAGGTTAGTTAAAATAATATTATTTTCAGTTGCAAATGTTTTGAAAATAAGGAAGAATTTTTTCGAACAAAAATATTGAAAATGCTAATATATAGTCATAGGAGTGTTTTTAATGTGATACATGATTTTTAGTAATTTTCTTAATACTTTAAAAGTTTCGCTTTTTAATTTTCTCAAAAACCAAACAAAATTTCAAAAGTATGTAACTTTGAATAGGCCTTAAAATTTCGCATATGGCTGCTGTACGACAAACATTTTAAAAATAAAAAAGATTTTTAAAAAAATGCATTTTAAGGCAATTGCATTTTTCAAATCCATTTTTCCTGAAATATGCTATTAAATTTTTTTTTTAATTTCTTAACATAAATGAAAAGTTTGGAATAATTACATTAAAATAAAGGGGTCAAATTTTTGGGACGCACATATATACTGTGCATAATTTCCCCTTTTTCTTCAACTGGTTAAAGTTTCTTTCAGCCTTACCAGAAATATTTGTATTTAAAGTTTTATACTTTTCAGATTTTTTTCGAAAGTGAAAAAGCGAAATAAAATCGCGAATTTTCTGAATTTAGCGAATCTGAAAACGGAAATATTTATAGATACCTATAGATCTTATTTTTTATAAAAATCGGAGGACACTTGGTATATTTTTGGGCGTTCTTTCCTGGAATGGTATATATATTTTTTTTAATTTAATTAATAAAATAAATATTTGAAGTTATTAAAATGAAATTATTATTTCTAAAGTTCATTATATTTCAGTTGCAAATGTTTTTTTTTTTTTTTTAAATTTCAAAATGCTCATAACTGCTCATAATTTAGTAATTTCAGTCAGTTTTAATTTAAAAATATATTTTATAAGCTAAAATAAATAAACATTTGAAATTATTAAAATAAAAAAAATATTTCTAATATAATTTGCTAAGGCCAACTAATAATATATTTAAAGTTGCAAATGTTTTCATTGCTATATAACAATAGTCTCAGGTATATGAAAATATTTATATTAAAGAAATCTTATTTTATTATTTAATAAACAAATCCATAATAAATCCATATAAAATATTATATTAAGTCATTATTATTAACAGCAAACCTTAAATTTACCGCAATTGCAAACACTCTGGTAACTTGTAACACTCTGGTAACTTGTAAGTCTGCATGTAACTAACACATAAACAATATTAGGTGCTATTGTATGTAAAATTGATAAAATTGCCATATTTCTAAAGTACAAAGTACATTTAGTACAACAATCGAATAAAAAAAGAAAAAAAATAGTATTGACTTCACCCTGCCTGTGCTCTAACCTCTTTTAGTTGCAACAACTAAACAATAAGATATTATTGAGTTACCAACTATTTTTTTTCTATAGGATTTTATATATAGTATAAACTAGGTGTTTTTTGTTGTTGTTATTATTGTTGTAGTTGTGTTAATAGAAGAGTGTTATAAAATTGTGGCAAAAACTAAATTTCACACGCTGTTACACATTTGAATTGTTTGTTACGACAGACATTCAAAGTTTAGTAGAAAAAATAATTCAGTAGAAAAAAACAAAAACTATAAATTCAAACAACAAAGTGTAACAAATAATGAACAATTTAAAGATATTGTTAAACCAAAAATAGACAGACTTGATGTTGAATTGTTTGTTAAAAAAAAATTAAAACAACAGAAAAAAATTAACTCTGACTTTATGATGAAATCGACAAATTAAATGTACAACAAAATAAATCAATTTTTAGAGAAAAAAACAACAAACAACAGTTAGAAGGTTTATGTTTACTAAAGTACACTTTGCAAAAAAATGTATTTTAAAATAATTTAATTTTAATAAATTTTATTTTTAATTAAATTTATTTTTTTCATAGAATTCAATTTATTTAAATATGATTTTAATTTTAAAGGTTTTACCGTTAAACAAATTATTTTCGAAAATATATTTTTTCAAGTGTATTAATTTATTTGAAATCTAGTTATTTTATCTTAAGAAATATGTGATTTAATTCATTAATTATTAGTTTTAAGAACAGTTAGTTTATGTATTAATTAACAAACATGATTTAGCTATTTATGGTATATTATTAAAAGAAAAATTAACATTTGTTAACTATTAGTTAACAATTAGTTTATTTTTAGTTTAATTTTGTTATTTATTTCAATTAAAATTAACAAAGTTTATATTAACAAAAAAACATATTTTTTCTATCAAAAAAAATTCCCCTAATTCTATAAACAATTTAAGGAAAATTTTTGCAATTTTGCAAAATATTAACAAATTTAAAACTCAAAAAAATAATTTAGCCCACAATAAATTCTTAAGCGAAAAAATTTATTATATTTTAAACAAAATAAAAAAAGCAATGAATGCTTTTTTTACCATAAAAAATTTAAAAAAAAAAAATGTTTGTTGCAAAATAGAGTCTAAACTAAAAAGTGTAACAATTTCTAGGAAACATGTGAAAATAATAAAATAATTTTATGTTTATTAAACAATTTATTTAATACATATTTTTTAATAGAAAAACATAAGAAATTTTGTATGGAAAATTTATAATAAAAAATCTTATACAGAAAAAAAAAAGACCTTCTAACAAAAAATTTTCCCCTCAAATATAAATATGTCTTGATATTTATTGTTTATTTGCCATGCGTGTGGCAAACATCATAAATACATATGTATGTATTTTAATACAAATCCTATAAATATTTTTTTTTTTTTTTGGCTTCATGTCTAATCATTTGTAATTTATAACAAATTTTTTTTTGGCATTGCAGTTGAAATTTTTACAGAGACTATATTAAATTCATGATATTTATTTTATTTATTAAAAAATATTTTTTATAAAATAAAAAAAATGCGTTCAACTCATAGAAATAAAATTTTTTAATAGCTTTTTCATATGTGTGTCAGTCAGTAAAATTATGACCAACTGATCTTATAGCTATTTAGTCTTAGAGCTTGTCATAAAAATGTCATAAAGTTTGTTGTAAAAAAAAAAATGTTTTAATTACTTTTCATGAGCAACAAATAAATATTTGGCAATTGTTTTTTTCTTTTATATTCCTTTGTTGTCTAAAGCCAAAATAAATATGAATTTTAATTCAAGTAATAAAAATAAAGGGAATTAAATTTAGAAAATATTAAAAATATCCCAAAAGTTTATAAAAATAATATGAATGAATTTTTCATTGTGTCCTTTAAATACCCTTTTAAATTTTCCCATAATATGATAATTTGTTTCATAATTTAATTTTTATTTCAATAAAAAAAACCTTTCACTTTTTCTTACAAAAAATCAGGTTCAACATAAAACGAATTTAATTAGAATATTAAGCGATTTTCCATATTGACAACACTATTACTAAGAATTACCAAAACAGAGGGTCTACACGTGAAATTTCCTTATCAAGAAAATTACAATATAATGTGAAAAATATAGTAATATTAACAACAAATAAAATGTTATAATAAAAATTTATCATCATACTCCACTATATGCTGATATAAACCAAAACATTGCAGTAGTTCTTCTAACATCTTGTTATGTTATGACATAAATTTATCGCCGAAAGGGTTTTATAGTCTCTAAAGGTTAAGGTGTCATTGTTTGTTTATTAAAATTGAGTATTCTAAGGGGAAAAAAATCAATACCATCATTTAAATTTTTAATTAATATTATGCTATATAAAACTCTAAACAAGAATTTAGGGCTGTATAAAAATATTTATTTGTTATCAAGTTAAATTAAGCGCAAAAAAAAAACAAAAGAAAACATATAAATAAAATTAGTATAAAAAGCAGCAACAAACAATCTAGGAGGGCAAATCAATAAGTCCCTCAATTTATTCTTCTAATACAAGGATTTTGTTCAATTACTTTGCGGTTAGCAACTAAATCTCTTCAAGAGAATTACAAAAATGTTATAGAAGACATAAGTTAAGACAATTTTTTATTATAACTGTTTCCTTAAACTATTAACTTAATCCGTTTTTAAGTATAACTACGCCACTTATAAACCGATTTTACAGAAATTCAATAGTAAAAATCTCGAAAGGATTTCCAATCGTTTGCTATATATATTACATATATCATATACTTTTTAAACGCCATTTCAACCGACTTATAGATGGATGCAAATGGTCCTAACATCATAATTTCTTACAATCATCCAGAAAATATCAATTCCAATAAATATTTTGGAAATTTCGTTTTTTTACAAATCTACCAAATTCGATCATAAAAAACCGAGTTATGAGTCAAAAACTTAAAAAATATAATATAAATACACACACAAACATGTATATTGAGTAATATAATGTAGATTTATAAATGAAAAAATATGAATGCATACTTTAAGGCGAAAATTTTATTTGTCGATAAAACGGTGAAGAGTATAAAAGATTCGTCATAGCCGAATATAGTCTCGATATCATTAATAAAATATAAAATAAAAACAAATTTTGTTGTTTTAATATATATAAGCAAATCGAAGTAGAAGGGGTAATATGAGCCTTAGGGTCACATCTGCCATTGTCAGTCATCTTCAGTATCTTCTAAGCGCAGACATCATTTTAACAATAAACATATGATCGTAAGCAAAAAAAAACTTGATTAAGAGTCTAATTCAAAAATTGTTTTAATTAAAGCCAATATATCCGAGTCATTAGAACAAAATAATATCGGCGGGTGGTCTCTCTTTTAATCTTAATTTAATCGGAGAGTCTGAATACGCAAATTTTTTACTTATTTTTACNNTTTTTAATTTAAAATATTAACTGACTTATTTATACTACCCTCGTACATAGAAAAGAATCCAACAAATCTTTATAATTACTTATCGTTTGCCAACTGTCAAATACAAGGAACAATACAATAATATAAAAAACAAACGAAAAAGGAACAAGAAGCAGCAACAGTAATTAGTATTAGAAGTGGAAGCAGATAGAGGAGAAGCAGAAGAAAATTTAGAGAGAAGAGAAGAAAAAAAAAACAAAATAAACATATACTTATAAAATGCGTACATGTGAAATCCGTTAAACAGCATATAACTCGTCAACGATTGATGACGACGATTATTTTGTTGTTGTGACTGCTGTTGGTGTTTCTGTTGCTGATTTTTTGAAATATGCGTAATTTGCTGTTGTTGTAGAACTGCTGCTGTTGTTGTTGTTGGTGGTGGTGGTGGTTGACGCATTTTTTGTGATACATTTGAAGATGATGACACATCACTTGTTGTTATCGTTGTAGCAGCTGAAGAATTATTATAATTGTTGTTGTTATTATTATTGCTTTTAGGTGGAAAATTTTGCAACGCATTTGAAGATGTTGTTGTAACTGCTGCTGTTGACGCAGAAGAAAATAATGATAATACACCACCCATAAATAAACACCCTGAAACGTCGTTTGTAGCGTTAATTGTGTTTACAGATATTGTTGGTGAATTTAAATTAGACGATAAAGGAGTTGTAGTATTGGTGGTAAGACAAGTGTTGGCAGATGATGAAGTGTTAAGATTAAATATAATACCAGGACAACAACAAAAACACATAAATTATCTTTTTAATTGTTAACAAATACGAACAGATTGTATAAAATATTCTTTAGGAGATATTTTATAGCTGTATAAATCACAAAATGAGTCATCAATTATTATTAATATAAAAAAAATATATATATAAAAGATGCAGCTTAAAATTTTTTCTTCTTCTTCTTTCATTTAGGAAATTATCATTTCAAAAAGATTTTTTTTATTTGTTGAGTTTTTTTTTTCTTCGATATATTTGATTAATTAGCACTTTTTGTTGTTATTGTATTTGTATTTATACATTATATTTTACGTGTTTTTGCATTATATATGTATTTATTTATATACATGGCCAAAAATCAACACAAAAACTCATTAAAAATACATCAAAATTAAAATTACAACAAAAATAAAAAATATATATATTTTAAATAAATAGATTCCTGTATATTTTTTGTTGTTCTTTTACGATTTCAAGAATAACAGGAACTCGTAATGACGTTAATGAATTTTTTCTAAACAAAGCGCAGCAACACGATGTTTTAGAAATTCAAGAAAAAAAGCAAAAACAAATATTTAAAAATATATAGCCAAAACCAATATCATCTGAATGAAATTTAGCATTAAAGTAAAATACAAAAAAAAAAATAGAAAACAACAAAAGAAATCACACCATCATTTAAATATGTTTGTTTGTTTGTTTGAATGTAGAGAATGTAATTTTGTGTGCATGAATAAGAGTCTAGAGGTGTATTTTATTTAAATGTATGGGTGAGTTATTTTCACTGCCATTTTGGTTAATGAAGATAAATGAGCAAAGCAGGTGACATTGACACTTTCATTTTGCTAAGAGATGTTTTATTTTCTATTTCTTTTCTTTATTGCTATTTTGGTTTATAGGGCTTTTTTTCAAAAAGAGAGAAGGAAAAAGTAAATTAAGAAAATAAAAGAAATGGCCAAATGACAATGACTGACTGACAATAGGAAATACTTATATGTATATATAAAAAAATGTGTGTAAATATTTGTTAAAAGCCTAAAAAAAATGCTGGGCATATTTTCGTATAAATAAAAAAAAATACTATAAATAAAATGCAAAAAAAAAAAAAGACAAAGACTAAGAAAAAATAGCAACAAATAAATAAAAAATTATAAACAATTTTTTGTTTTTATTTTTTCAGTATGACACATGGATAAAGTAACCTAAAAGCTTATTACTGTCATTGTTTTTTACCGCAATTTTTTCTGTATTATACAATTTTTTTTAAAAAAAAAAATTATTACAAAAAAATATATGGTTTTTGTTTAAAGAATTATTGCGGCAAAAATCTGATACATCATATAGATTAAAATATTATTTATAATTTTTTATTTTTTGACAATTAGCCAACAAAGTTTATATATATCTTCTTGTTAAGCAAGGTATCAAAATGTTTATATTGAGAAAATATGTTGTAAATGTTTCGTTTTATTTCATTGAGCAATAACGGCCCAGAACATTTTGTTAAATTAATAAATAAAGGAGGAATAAAAGTTTATAGCAATTTTAAGTTTTAATTCTTAATAAATATTTTAAAATCCTAAAACATAATTCAAAAAATTATTTTTAAATTTTTGTAAAGTGAACTAAACACAATTTAATTCAATTAGTTTGACCAAAATCAATTTATATGGAAAAACATTTTTGGAAAGGAAATATACCGTAAGAGGCTTAAAACATTTGGAACTAAGCGATTTTATTTCGAAAATTTTCTTTAAACTTTTTCAAAATTTATTTATTCTTTCGTAGGGAAAATCGTAGAATATTCATAATCTAACATCCTTAACGACATATTAAATTTTCGCCTTAAAGTATGCTTTATTTTGTCACATTATGGAATCCACATTACAATGCTTATTACATGTTTGTGTGTGTTTTAATATTATTATATCTTATTTTAAGTTTTTGGCCATGACTCACTTTTTATTATTAAAAGAATTTGGATTTATTTAAAAAATACGAAATTATTAATAAATCATATTAGACCGATCTTTTATAAAAATAAAAAACCCTTAACTTAAACAAGAGCTAAAAAATTCCTAAACTGCATTGCTTGCCTAAGATCACAGTAATTATTGAAGCGATTTATTTCATAAACGCCATTTTCAACAGACACTACGGATTATGATCCTATTGCCATTGGTTAAATTTTTTGAATTTCTGACAAAAATGTGGAAGATGATAAAACGGAATGACAAACCCTTAGACAAACCAGTGTTGCCAGAAAATGCCTATGCCTAATTCTCAATAATAATATACTACATTCTTGTTAAATGCTAAAGTTTTAATCACATTTGCACAGTCCATACTATTTTTATATTGAATGTCGGGTTCGTTGAAAAAAGCCTTTTCGCTCTTGTTTTCCAAAATACTACGTTGGAATATTTCGAACACATCAACAATATACATAGCGCAGAGCACACCACAATTCAATAAGCTATCAAGTCCGCTATAATCAAAATTCCACCCTCCCGAAAATATTTAAAACTATAAAGATGTTCGTTCATCCAATACTTCGCATTACCCTGTATACATAAACATCTGAAAGAAATTGGGAATGTAGGACAAACTGCGACTTCGTTCATAAGCCACCATTAGTTACGTCAAGATCAACATGAGATCAAAAAGTATAAAACGCCGCGACAAAGTGTAGAAGATTGCGCCTTAAAGCCTTTTTTATATGTTTTGCGTTGAACACATTAATCATTATAAAATTAAACTTCATTAGAGACACAATTCTGTAACTGTATTTGTTTTCAAGTCATGTAGTTCAGAATTACGGATCTAAACTTATTAAAAAATTTTAAAAAAGTCTAAAAAATATTGCTAAAAAACTGCTTGTTAGTAGTCGATTATGCTAAAAAAGCAAGAATTTTTCAAAAAAAAAATGCAATTTCAAATTCTGCAAAATACTAGCAGGTAAATCTAAAATGGCAAACACTGAACAAACCCTAACCCTGTGTGAATGTAGCCTCCCCTTTAAAAAAAGCCCATTAGAATAATAAAATGAAAAAAACTGATTCTAAAAACTATTCTCTAAGACTTACATTTTCACTTCCTAACAATTTCGAACAAAAAATCATTGATTTAAGAACTAGTTCTAGAGGTTAGGTTAGGTTGAAAACGGTGGCGTATTCACGCCTCCACCAAGAGACCAAAAAGGTCCATTGTGATCCCTTTGAGAAATAAATAGAATTTTTAAAATACAGAACAGAGAATTTAATAAAGAAGAAGAAGAGAGAAGTGGAACCTAAACCCTAGCAATCAGCCTTGATTGCCCCTAAGCCATCTTATCCCCATTACAAACCCTATAAGATTAGTAAGCCCGTTGCTCGTAACCTCATCTACAATACAATACTATAAATTTTGGTATTTGACTATTACCAACGAATATATTAAAACAACTTATAGACCCAATCACAAAAATAAAGTTATATTAAAAAATGTATTTAGAAAACAAATGTGGAATAACCTTCTCAAGAGTTGCAAATGTTTTGAGCATCACTGTATGTTTTGTTAATAGAAAAAACTAAAAATTTTAATAATTTTTTTGGTATTAAATTATTTTGAAATATATATTTTTTTTTTGTCTAAATCTGGGTTAATTTTTTATTTCGTATCAAATTTATATTAAATTCTTTATATTTCCCTACTTTGAATCAAAAAGAGAAATTTTTAAAAGTAATTTCGCTAATTTTCTTATGTCTTTTTCACACTGATTTTAATTTAATAATGTGGCAACATCTATAGCTGCCAAAAATGTTAAACAAAAACAATTGTTGTCATCTTAATATGTAGAGTTGTATTAAATAGTACGAAAGTAATACTTGAAGAAGAAAGATAAATTAAATCATAGAATTATTAATGATAAATACAAAAAAATATCTTTAAAGTTAATAAGCAAAAATGAAAATATAAAATTAATTAAATTTTTGGTTAATGCATATATTTCTTAAAGATTTTAATCATATAAATATATATGAACAAAAAATAATTTAAATTATTTAAATAATTAAATAGATGACGATGATGATTGTTTATAATTTCTTAAATTGTTTTAATAATTTTTTATTCATTTTTATTTTTTTTAAGTTGAGATAAGTTAAGATAAAAATTAATAAATTTTTAACTTAATTTTTATTTAAGCATTAAAAATTAAAAAAATAAAATAACTGACCATAAAACTAAATCTTTTTTTTTCTAAAGCCATAAAACTATACATTTTGTTAAAATATTAAACATTAACAACAGAAATATTATTTCCGTCTGTTTAACCTTCATCTATGAAAATTGTTCTTTATTTATATTTTGTTTGTTTTTAAGATTTCATCATTTCATCACATTAAATAAATGTGACTTGTTATTTTTGTTGTTGCTGCAGCGTTTGCTTTTAAAGATGTTGACGATGATGATGATGATGTCGACAACGATAGAAAGAGAAAAGAATGACAATAATGATAAAGACCATGATGATGCTACTGATAATATTTGCTGTTGATAATCATGTTATTGTTAGCTGATGGTTTTGTTTATACAACGAAAATGAAATAAAAAAAATGAAAAATAATTTTATAAAAAGAAAATAAATGAAATTTGTTTATATTTTATTTATGAAGGTAACTTTAGTTATAAACTGAATACCTACTAAAGAGATTTTTGGTGGTTTTATGACCAACAAAACTTCATACATATGTTTGCTGTCAAATGACCAGAGTATAGTTTATGGGAATTTTTTTTCTTGTTGTTTGTAATATATCTACATATGAGTTTGTGTTCCTTTTTTTTATTCAATTACCTTTTATACAAACATTTTTTTTATTAATTTTATTACTCTTGTTTAATAACATAAAAAGATAGAACGAACTTGACAGCATATTGTGGAAGAAACTAAAGAGCAAAAACAAAATAAAAGCTACAGCAACAACAAAAAGATCCACAAGATGAAAATCGAAAAAACATTTAACAGAAACAAAAAAATAAAAATAAAATAAATAAAAAAATCCCCCGTTAAAGGTCAAACAGTCATTTATACTCTATACAGAAAAGCAACAACAAGAAAATCATTATAATAAAACCAGTAACGAGTAAGAAGAGAACGAGAGATAAAAAAAAAGAAAAAAGTTATAAAATGTTTTAAAACATAACTGTGTACATAAAAGGCAATAAAAATTGCACACAAAAATTAAATTAAAAAAATTAAATTAAAACAATTTATGGAAAATTACATTTTTTCTACTACATACACACATATATACATACATATGTATAAGTGTTGACCAAGTGTTAAAAAAAAGTTTTCAATAAAAAATCATTTATTCATTCATTTTATATTAAAATCAATTGTTATATTATTATGGTGTTTGAATTTGAATTCATGACAAGTCAGATGTCAAAGTAATAACTGCTGTATAACCAAAAAGGAAACAGCTGATGCATAGAGAAGAGCATATTAGTCCGTCTGTTTGTTTATCTCTCTATTGGCATATATGCATATACAGTATATGTACATATATGTATGTGTGTGTGCGTTACAATAATAGAACTTGTATTTGTTAAAGGAAATGAAGCAGAAAAACTGCATATATGTAGCTGTAAAGTTTAGAGTTGCCAAAATGTTGTTTATTTATAAATGAGCAAAATATTTGAAAGGGTTGTTGTGTTTATGCAAAAACTGTTTATTATGGGGGACTATAAAATTAGCCATGATGGCTAAACTGATAAAAACAAAACTTATTTAATTACTTTTGTTTTATTATTTAAAATACTTTTACTTAATTAAGCTATTAAATGTTTTTTTTTAAGATATTATCTATAAGTATTAAATACATATATGTAGATAGGTTTACGTAAGTATTTTATTTAATGGCATTTTTACAGTGTTGGTTAAATAATTAGAGTAATTTAAAGTAAATCAAATAATAAACTTTTAAACAACTTTACGATTTGATTGAATAAGTTTTAGCAAAACTTAATTTAAACATTCACTTCGACTTTAATTACTTTAGGAATTGTATGACTAAATATAGGATGGACTCCTTAAGATTCTTAACAAGTTATCAGCAAATGTAGAACATCTGACATATTTATATTAGCACACTGTTTGAATGCTTTTAATTAGACTTACATAAGGGCATTAATAGTTTAATGAGTCTCTACTTATTAGTTCTGATTTGTTACTAAAATATGGAACACTTTATGATCAGCCGTAAAAAGTCAAAACATTTGCAACTGTAGAAGCGTTTATTGCCATCACAAATTGTTTGTTAAAACTAATATTTTTAATTCCTTTATTTTAATAACTAATTTCTAATTTATTTATTTGAATAATATAAAAATTAAAAATATTTCTTTAACCAGGAAAATAAAAAAAAAAATAATAAAACATTTGCAACTATTGACGATCTCGAAGCTATAATCCGTTATGTCGTATTTTTTATTCCCTTCAACAGCTTAGTGACAAATAAAATTTGCGCCTTAAAGAATGCTTTCATACTTCACATTTATAAATCTACAATAAAATGATTATCCCCAGTTTTTATAAGACAAACGAAAAAATTGACTTGTCAAAATGTATGGAAAACAACAAATAAATTTCAAATTTTCCGTTTGTCTTATAAAAACAGGGGATTAATCTATATGTTTGTGTGTGTGTAATTTTATTACTATTAATTTTTTTTAGATTTTGACCCATAACTCAGTTAATCATAAATAAATTTAGTTGATTCAAAAAACCGAAATTTTATAAAAATGTGTACGAAAATAAAAATCTTTAGCTTAAACAGGAGTTTCAAAAAATATGTTTTGCCCAAGATCTCAGTAATTATTGAACCGATCTATTTCATTTATTTCAGCACAAAAAATTCAGAGAAAAAATTTCCGAAACTTCTTCTGGCATAATCGGAGGCTTCAGTAACTCGAAAAAACGGGCTTAAAAAGCGTTTTTTTAAGTACATCTCCACCATTTATAAAACGATATTGATGAATTTTAATAGGAAAATTCTCGAAGGGATTTCCGATCGCTTGATATATATATTATATATGTTAATTGCCGGCGGGCTTTATATATGTCATTTCAACCGACATTTTTTACTAATCAATTAAAAAAGAAACATTTTCAAGTGGAATTTCATATTTGACAGAAAAAATTATTTTAAAATTTTCAGCAAAATAAATCAACTGACTAAAAAATTAGTGATGTGTGTTTTGTTTGTTAAAAAATAATCGATAAACAGTTGATATCGTCTTAAATCTGTATTACGTTTTGCTGACATTTTCATATTCTTCTCAGAAAAGATCGAAAGATTATAATGGCATCGATATTACAATTATCAGATATGAGATAGAAAATGATTTCGAAAACGAATCGATTTTAAATCGAAAAAATTATGTGATGAACTGATATTTGAGTTTTTGTTATTATTTATATTTTATTATAATAATTTTTTATATTTGCCTAAAAATAATTGTTATTTTCCACATGAAATTCATAACAATTTTTCAAACCGATACGTTTTGAAAACGATCGGTTTTCATCACATAACTGTATTTGTTTTTCTATTTTCTTTTACAATTCTTGCCCTATGTTTTAAAGTCGTACCCAATTTTTTTAACTGTTCTTTGGAGGTTTAATTTAGACTTATTTGAATATAAAATATTTATTAAATATTGAAGTTCTATTGTAGTGGAATCGAACAAAATGAAGACTCTTTTGTTTTCCTACATCTGTAACTCTTGATTCCAGATACCCGAGATCATTGATTTGTAACTAATATTTGGGGATGTCAGTGGCATCAAAAAAAGAAAACATCTGTCCATGGCAAACTTATGTTAAATTTTTTGGAAATTAAACGAATTTGCTTTACATCTGGTTCACAAGTTCAGCATCTCATTATTGGCTTCTTTAGAAGTTTTTTTTTGCTGTATAATAAAATATATTTTTTTGGATCTTCTCTTGCACTTTTCATTCATATATTTAAGGGAAATTAGTTTACAATTTATTTACTGTATTTGCCAATCATTTGCTCTTCACGAGTTTCAATTACTTAGAGTGGAAAAAAAGTTGGAAATGTTTTGGATATTTTAATTTGTACTATTTAACTAAATAATTATTATTATTTTTTTTTTTTGCTATAATTTAAAAATAAAATGTAATTGATAATTTTTTAAAATAGTAAGAAAGAAAATATATAAAAAATGCGAAAATATTATTTCAGTTCCAAATGTTTTGACCTTCAGAGGAAGCATTTTAAAAGGAAGTTCTTAAGAGAAAGTTTTTTCTGTAAAAACTTCTGAAGTTATTATAAGGAAGTTTAAATAATAAAACTAAAACTACTCCCAAAATATACTATAAATTAATTTAAACAACTTTAAGAACAAAAGACAATGTTGTCTATTGTTATTTACATTTCCCCCTCTCATTTCTAGTAAAAATCACTTTTATAGTTTCTTAAGTGGAGGTACAAGATAACAACTATTTCAAAGTAAATTAAAGTAACCTACATATTATTTTTATTTATAGTTTTAGTTGTAAAATTTTAAAAACAATAAGACAATAAAATAACTAAATTTCATCAGCAAATATTTATTTTCAACTAAAATTCTAAAGTTAATAAATATTATTATTAATGGCCTTATCAAAAACAAAGAAATTTTCAAAATATAGGTTAAGTAGCTTTATTTGAAATAAAGTAAGCACAGACACACACAACAACAACAACAACAAAATTGACAACAAACTAAAAATGCCTAATGCAAAACTTTCTAAAAAAAAAACAAAAACTTTTAATTAAACAATAATATGGCAGTCCTGTTTATTTAGGTTTTTCAATTTTTTATTAAAATTCTAAGCTTTGCTCCTCTCATTTAAACATCAATACTCTATATACAACTCCAGCTGTTACAGTTATACAAAGTAACTGAATGTATAAATGAATGAATGACTGAGTGACTAACTGAACTCTCTTTCTGCAGTTTGGAGAACATAATAAAAAAATAACAACAACAAAAAACATATGTTTTGTGCATTAAGAAAAGAAAAAAAATAGTAAAAATAAAATAAAAAAACAGCAAAAACGTTAACACTGCAATTACTTTGACAGTTGGGGAGGAAATTGTATACGAGTGAGTACTTTTTGTTGTAATATTCAGTTAGTTGTTCGTTCAAATGGCGTGTAGAATGGCAACATTTTTTTTGTTTTTGTTTCATACTAAAGTTGTGTGTATGGGAATGAAGTCATGGAAAACTTATTTATACGATTCCAATGTATTGCAAAGCCAGTAAGCGTGTCAGCAAATTCAAAAAAGAAAAAAATATATATATTTTTATACATTTATATCGTAGTGGTAGAAGTCCAACATCAGTAGCAGCTATAGCTTTAAAAAACAATAACAACAACAGCAATATTACAAGTTTTTTTTTCTTTTTTCTTAAATACACAACAGCAACACTTTTTTTTAATGTAAATGTAAATAAAATAATATTGAATATTTGAACAAAAGTGTGCTACATTTGAAACGAATCGAAATAAAAAAAATTAAAACACAAATACACACAAATTTGTTTGTTTTTTACTTGAGTTTTCTTAACAAAGTGGGTAATTTTTATATCGTTATATATTTTTTTTCTTCTTTTTCTAAAACAAATTCTAATAAACACATAAAAAAGTACTATGAGTTTTAAAAGAAAGTGTGTGAGGAGTTAAATGTTTAGTATGGGGTTTAATTGAAATTAAAAAAAATCGTCTATGAATGCAATCGACTAATTTGTACTACTTTAAGGGTATTCTTTAAGGTCCTTCGAACCGGATGCTAATTCAAGATGCAGTTTAATCTGCCCCAAATGTTTGATGCTGTATATTGGGTCTTTCACAATTGCAACAGTTTAGATTTTATTAAATCTTAAGTGGAAAAAATACTTAAGAATGATGATACCTTTTAAATTTATATTATTTTTCTAAAAACGAAACTGTTGGAATATTTCCTTAAATTCTTAAGTTTTATTATTTTTCGTCATATATTTTTTTAAACAAAATTTGTTGAATTTCAAAAGAAAGTCCATAAAATGTAAACTATAGAACTTTTTATTTTACTATTAAATGTGCCGGAATAAAAATTTATTCCAATAAACCAGGAAAAATTTTATTAGTTCTACTCCTTCTCCTACCCAGCAAAAAACTATCAAGTGCTTCCAGAGAAGAACATTTTCACTACTTCAAAAAGGTAAACCGAGGGCATATTTTGAGCAATTTTTGAAGGCCTTTTTTATTATTTTTATTAAGACTAAAGCAGAATTTTTATTAATAAATTTTATAAAAATAATTTTAAGAGAAGTACTTTAAAAGCCACTAAAAAGAAGTATAAAAGAAACTAGCACTTTTCAAGCTCCTTTTACACTACTACAAAACTTTTTTCTCATGACAATTCAATGTTAAATTCACCATTTTTTCAGTTCCTTTTTTAATGGGTAGCTTCAGAATCAGTAATTTTTTTAGAGAAGAGATGTAGAAGTTATACAGATTTAGTTTTTAAGCTCTAGATATCAAATTTATTCTCTAAAACTAATTCTGAATTATAATAAGATTTTACTCAACGAGTTCCAGAATTACTTTTGAAACCAATAGTTCTAAGGATGTTATTGAATAATCTGAAGTGGTGGTGTTTCCATCAATTCTAGAACTAATGATTTTAGAACGAGTTTCTTGGGATACATAGTCAATTGAAAATGTATATTAAATTCAATTCATGGACATAAAAAAAATGATCCAAGTAGATGTTTCTTACGATTATGAGGTTGGAAAACCTCTTCTATAAAATGTATTGATGAAATGAATATCAGAAAATGACAAAAGAAAAAATAAAAAGAGCTCTCTAGTTTATATTTTTAATATCCTTCCAAATATCATCATAAAGTCAAATTAATAGTTTTTTTGTTGAGTAAATTTAAAATATTTTTCCTCATTTCCATTCACAATAGAACTTTTTAATC
Organism: Phormia regina; assembly: GCA_001735545.1. Lineage (NCBI taxonomy): Eukaryota > Metazoa > Arthropoda > Insecta > Diptera > Calliphoridae > Phormia > Phormia regina. The sequence continues at coordinate 20,301 of MINK01172390.1, forward strand.
CATTAAATATTAACAAAAGCCACATTTTCTTCTATACTTTTTTTAAATACTTTACAAATATTTTCAAGTGAAATTTTTAAAACTGCGAACTAAAATCGTTAAAACAAATTGTTGGTGCAACTTTAAAAAAATCTATTCAAAACAAAATCCATTCACAATAGACCTATAAAATTAATAAAACATTAATATAAAATACATTTCCTTCTACACTTCTTTTAATCTCTTTAAAAATATTTTAAAGCTGAGAAATCAAATCCTTTAATGTCTTATCGAACTAAAGACAAATCGAAATAAAGGTATAATATTTTCATCACTTTCAAAATACTTTTTTTTGCATTATAAAGAAAATTTTTATAAAAACACAACTTTTAAAACAATGACTAAGAAAAAGAAGTCATCATGTCGAAGAAAACTTAACGTAAATTAAATACTTTCTGAAGTTCTTTTTTAATATTCTTCTAAATATCATCACAGAGTTAAATTAATAACTTTTCAAGTCCCTTTTTTTTGTAAGTTAAAAATTTCCCTGCATTCACAATAGATCTATATAATTAATACAATATTAATATGAAACACATTTCCTTCTATACTTCTTTTAATCGCTTTACAAATATTTTAATGTGAAATATTTTAAAGCTACAAACTAATATCATTAAAGTATATTAAGGTAACTTTTAAAACTTTAGTTTAAAACAAAATCCATTCACAATAGAGTTATTTAAATTATATTAGTTAGAAAATGTGTTCTGTGTATAAATAGTTTAAAGCAGCGAATTAAAATTAGGTCCATTGCCCAGGTAGCTTTTATTAGTTTCTTTCATTATAAATTTCCAATTAAATCCTTTTAGTTTCTTTGTTATTAAAAAAAATAATAATAATAATAATAATAAAAATTCTTTTGAAGGAAAAACAATGTTTAAAAATGTTTTATGGAAATTATGTTAACTTCTTAAAATAAATGACTTTAAAAACACAACTTTTAAAACAATGACTAAAAGAAAAAGTCATCATGTCAATGAACATATTACGTTAAATTCAACGCTTCTGAAGTTCCTTTTTAGTAACCTACCAAATATGATCACAGAGTCAAATTAAGAGTCCATAATTGAAGTCCATTTTATGTTGAGTAAATTTAAAATATTTCCCCGCTTTAATTTAACATTTTTATACTAAATATTAAAATTAAATCCATTCACAATAGTGCTAACTAATTAATGAATTATCTTTATAACATTAATTTAAGAAAAGGGTAATATGGGCCACATTTCCGAGAAACTTTGAGTTACTTTCAAATGATTATTTAATCATAGAATTTATTCCTTCGATTTTTCACATATTTTTAGAGATAAGTTTAAAAACTAATTTTAATTTTTCTTTCAAATAATAAGTTTTTTATTTTTTGTCTTTGCACTAGTTTTTTTTCACTTTTAAAGGGATGATAAATTATTTAAAAAAAAAAAAAAAACTTAAATATATTATTGCATTTTTAACTTTTTTCGGTAGACTTTTTGGAATTATAGTTTAATTTTTTTAATTTACTTTAAAAACCAAGAAGCTTGTATATAAAAACATTTTAGTTTAAATTATTTATCTACAACATTTATATTTTATTAATTTAATTATTTATTTATATTTTTTCAATTTATTTGTTAAATAATTTAAAATTACTAATGTTTCAAAGTACCATAACCAATTTTTGGTACTTTTTTTGGCGAATTTGGGAAACTATTTTGAAATTTTTCTATAAATATTTTCTATTGCAAAAACTCATTCTTATTAAACTTACTGTATTTAAAAAAAAAAATTGCAATAAACAAATAATATTTAAAGAAACTGAAACAACAAACAAAAAAAAACTGCAACGGTATGCAGGCATTAGCAATATGTTGCGCTTGGTTGCATTAGCAGCAGTTGGCATCGAATAATAGCAGCAGCAGTAGAAAAAAAAAATAATTGTGTTGCTGAGTGAGTTGGAGTGGCAACAAAATTACAAAAATATATTAAATAAAAAAACTAAAAAACTGAAAACTGACGTTGATGGCGATATGTATGTTTGTTTGTTGTTGATTTCAACAACAACAATAAAAAAAAAAACGATGATGATAATAATGTTGATGATGATGTTAATAATGATAATGATGATGATTTTCTTTTAACTTATTTTTTTTTGCCATTTATTTTTTGCATGGCTAAACAACACGCAAAATATTTTAACAGATTTTTTATTTTTTCTTTTAAACAATTTAAAATAAAAATTTTTACAACTGTATGTTTTAAGATAATTAAATTTTAACGTTATCTTTTTTCTTGCTCTTAATTCTACTCAAAATAAAACTGGATTTTTGTTGTTATATATAAATATATTTTTATAAACTTTTTAAATCAACACCAAGATTTTTTTATTAAAAATTTTATTTTTATTATTTTTTTTTTATTTGGTTTTAAATTCTTAAATAAGAAAATTTCTTTATTACCACAAAAATTTGTTTTTTTTTTATAAATAAATTATTTTTGGTAAAATGTTTTATTAATAATTTTTACACAAATTAATATTTGTTTTATTTTTGCACTTTAAGAACGTTTTTAAACGTTTTAAATTTCATTTGTTGTTAATTATTTAAACACTTTAAATCGTTTAACGAATTATTCACCATAAGATTGTTATTTAAACAAAAGATAATCTTTTGTTTTTTTTTTTATTTATTATTATAAAAATAAATAACAATATTTAAATTTAAAAAAAAGTGATATTAACTTTATAAAGAAACGTTTAACAACGTGCACGTACACGTCACGTTAAATATCCGTGTTTATGAGTTGAAGACCAGTGTTACCGCTATGATCTAATCATGCCAAAAGAAGATTTCATACTAAAGTTACTCTCGACAACTTGTTCTGCTATCTGTTTGCTATGTGTACTGTTTGTTGTTGTATATCTGTCATCTGTTGTTTCACTCTGTGTATACGACGACTACGGCGAAAACAACGACGACGATGACGATGACGAACGAATGACTTGTTTTGTTTGCTTTTACTTGTTTTACAACAAATTCACTTCTACTGCTGCTTTTGTTGAAGTTTTTCTTGCTGCTACTGAGGATATATTATTATTATTATTGGTACTTGGTGGTCTGGTCTGGTGTTGCCATAAAATCCCACTTAAATTACAAAAACAAAAGATGAAGAAAACAAAAACAAAGAAGAAAAAAACCCCAACGACAACAACAACAATAACAATAATAATAAATGTACATTAAACAAAACGGTAGTATATAAATTTATATGGTAATTTTGTGACTAAACTCACGAGACTGTTTAACATGATTTTTTTCCCTTACTCTCTTGAGCAAGCCACAAAAAGAGAGAAATATGTAAATTTAGCGAGTCTTTGTTAGAAAAGAGAGAGTTGAACTGATAACTTGTGAGATTTTTTTTTAATTTATTATAAACAACAACCTGTGATGTTTGTTAGTTTTATGTTATAAACTCTCTATACATAATTTTTTTTCTCTCCCTCTCTCTCTCTCTTTTTGATTTCTTGTTTTCATACAAATGTACGTTTTATTGTTTTATTCAATCATCAGAATACAATGCACATTATAGGTGGATAGGTTGATAAGATTTTAAGAAAATTGCAGAGGCTTCTCGATGGTTGTTTCAGCCACTCTTTTGGAACATTTTGTCCATCTTCCCTTAAAATATTTTGTACCACCTCTTTGGTTCTCTATAATTCTCTTGTCCCAAAACTCCAATATATCTGGTCTCCAGATAATTTAGAGAACTGACCTGTTTTGGTACAAAAATTAATTTATTTGGTACCACTTCAGAACGTTCTTAAGTAGTGACATGATGTTAAATCAGACCAAAAATATGTAGACCCATTGTGCTCTCTTATCTCGTATACATGACAGGATAGTGCAATATGTGTGGCCAATGAATTGGCAAGTCAAGGCTAGACAATTTATGTTTCGAATAGTGGGTTTCTACCTTAGGAGGACCATTAATAATAAATGGCTAGAACAAATGGCAGCTACAAGTAATCCTCTGAATTTAGAAAAGGTTTAAGGTCAATAATAGGTGTAATAATGATAGAGAATTCTAGATCTAAATGGTGCGCTAGCAATTCCTATTTTTGTAGAATGTGGGAGGACATTGAGAAGACCGAGTTCATATTCACATATTGTGTGATACTATCCACGATTACAGCATCGCAGAATTTAATGGTTCGGAATTAAATTTATCGACTTGTTATGTGACATTCAGTATACGAAGCTTGTAGACGTCATAAGCTTCGTTATGGTAATTAGTTGACTAATTAACGGTTAAGGTTATACTCCTAATAACTTTTTAGTTTCTTCCTCTCATCACTATTGTGTTAAATTTCTATACTTTTTCCTATCTGTTGTTATTGAGCGGACTCATAATGGCCCAACATGGGTGGAGATGTTTAACAATAATATTATCATCTTCTCTCGTGAAGTTTAGACTCGGTTGGACTTTTTCTTGTTGGGTTTTTTGAAGTTGCAAAAACCCCCCTCGACTATTTGCTTCCTTTTAAATTCATATCATTATTTATTATTGTAAATACTGCTATTGAATAATTAGTTTAAAATATTTCGTACACTTTTTTTAAAGAATATACTAGACAGATCGATTTCCGGTTCATTTCTCGAAAATATATGTATTCATTACAGTCTGCCGTATGCGTTAATACGCTTTGGAGTTCTATTATAACGATCAAATTTATACAGTAAGATCAGACTTCTTGCTAAGTCCTGAATTAGATCTTTACAGAGAATTTTTGTTAATCTTCTTACTGTAAAATTAATCCAAAATTTTCCACTTCAGTTTTGGTATTTTTCGATTTTCTAAGTTCACTAGATTCTCCAAGATTACTTTCCGCATTTATCCGATGTAAATAATCATTTATAGGGTAATATTAATATAGGATATAGATTAATAGCGTAATATTAATGAAATTTAATCGCCTTCTAGTCCTGAGTTTGGCTACCCGTAATGAAGATGTCGAAATTTATTGCACAGATTTCAGACTGAAAGATCCTATTGTGGTGTGGAAGTCAGATTTATAGTCTAGTCAAGGGTTGCTCTATTTAGAGATACAGTTTAGTTCTTTCCCTGTTTTAGAGACGTTTGTGTAACGGATAAAGGATTTAAACAATAACTTTGATTTTATGTTCCTTCAATTAGTCCACTAGTTAACTATATTAATTCTTTATCTGAAATCAAATCTAAATAATATTTCATTATAGAGAATCATTGGTTAACGGTCACTACGACTGAATGAATGATTTCTTTATTTTCTTTGAATACAGAATACGCTCAAATGAAGAATTGGATCAGTATATAGATTTATAAGGAGCAGGCGCGGATCCAGTTCAAGCTTTTAGGGGAGGAAAATAGAATGATTTCCTTAACTATTTCCCTAAATTGTATGATTTAGTAAAGATTTTTTCATTAAGCGTTTTTATTTTGGGGAGGAAAATTTCCTGTTTTCCCTCCCCGTGAATCCGCGCCTGATGAGGAGACTTTCGGAAAATAATCAACATAATAAAGAAGTAATACAAATAATTATGTTAACACCCTTAGAAGGCGTTTCAATTCAATTTAAATCTACTTCAAGGCGATTCTAAGGTTAGAAATTTTCTAACACTTTATAACTCTTGGGTCCGTGATATTCGATCCCGTTGTGTTACCCATATACAGGGTTGCAGTCATATCTTTATTCCGACTGCACCATTGCTTCACCAAACCATTTCGATTCTACAAGAAAAGAAAATAGTGATTTTAAATCAATTGTACACAAGTCACCGTAATCTAGAGCCGGAAGTCATAGTATAGCCCTTCAGATCCTATGGATGTTACAAAGACATATATTTATACAGAAGGTCTATAAATCTCTTAAATTCTTCGATATGGATGGATCTCATATTTAAAATCTCATTATAAGGAGATTTTTCTTATTAGATTTTAATATGTTTTTATATTGCAATTTAAATAATTTATAATTACACTGCCTTATAACATATTCTATCTATTATTTTTAATTTTTTAACATTTAAATTTCCAAATTATTAAACTTTGTTTACTTTTAAATTTACCCACTTTACTTACACTACGGTTTATCGCATTATGACTTTAAACTGAATTCACATAAAAAGTCAATACTCTTTGGAGTCTTATTACCATAATTCTAGATTTTTAAAACTTCAATTCAACTACTTAAAGGTTTTTTTTCTACAATTTTTCTTTATTTCAACTTATTTTTTCTGTAGTTTGTTGCATTACGTGCCTGGCATTTATAAAATGGTCCATATCGAATAGAAACTAAAAAAAAAAACGCAAATAAAAAAATAAACACTTGTTCTATGACTACGAAAGAAATATCCATTTCCCTTCAAAGTGCTAGCGCAGTTAGGCCGGTATATTGAAGAAGACTTTTTTCTTGTTACTCATCCATTTTTTATGAACACTTTTTTCTATAAATCAATGTGCACATAAACACCAGAGATGCGAAATGAAAAATCAGAAAAAAATAGTACCAACATAATTATATTATTTCTTTGAAGATTTTAATTGAAATCCATCTAAAATTAAGTTATATTAAAGATTGTGAAAATTTATTTTGGAACTAAAATTTTATTAAAAGTTTTTGGTGAAACTTTTTATAATTATTATTTCAAATTAAAGATAGAAAAATTTGCAATCATGGAATAAATATATTTTTTCATTCAGTTGACTACTTTTTATCTTAACGTACTTTTTTCTCCTATAAATTTCAATAATTGTGCCGATTCTTTCATCACTATGGTGCATACGTATTGTTTTTTTTTTTGTACAATAAATATAGTTTTAAACAGGGAGAAATAACAACAAACAAACAAAAAAATACCAAAACCGTCAACGTCATGTTTAGTACACATCAAAAAAAAAAAAAAATTGAAAACAGAAAGAAGAATAAAAAAAAAAAATAATAATAATTTTGTTTAGTTATTGTTCAGCATATGAAATGAGAGAAAAGTGCACATAACGACCACAGACTAACAACTAGGAGAATAAATAAATTATCGTAATGTCAGAATATGAAATACAAAAATAAAAAAAAAAATTAAGTAAAATAAAAAATCTATAATCCAAAGGTTTTGTTGTTGCTACCAGCAATTTATTTTCACGTTCATTTTGTTGTTTCAAAAACCACTGTGCATTTACTTACTCATTCATATACTGATATGTAAAGAGTGTCTACAAAAAAAGTTTTTGTATCTCTGTATTTATGTATGAAAGTATAATAACAGCAGTAAAATAGTATAAGCAAAAAAAGTGGAGTTTAATATATCTCTTTAGTTTCCATTGAGGTGGCCAGATAACAGAAGTTTCTTTTAACAGAGTTGCATTATTTGTGATAACAACAAAATGAAGGATACAAGCAAGTTTATTATCTGCACTATTTATGAGTGTATTGTGAATAATAATTCCATTTAATCAATTAAATAAAATTAGTTCTGTAATAAATATATTTTTATTTAGAGATAATTGTATAAGTAAATATAAATTACATATCGAAAACAGATTCTCTGGATTTTATTTTAAATGCAATGATAAAAAAAAACCTCAATTTCACTGACTAATATATCGGAACTACAAATACTTGTTGAAGATTGAGTTCTAAATTTCAATACAGCAAAAGAATTCCTAAGGTATTTCGCTAAATTTCATCTTTAGATCTTTAGATTTTTTTAAATCTTTAGTTAATCCGTACTAGTTTGGCTAATTGGTAAGACTATTAATTTGGGGGACCACTAAGTATTACATTGGAGGTATACATTTGTATACCCTTCAGCATATATATGACTTTATGGCTTTATTCCTCTTATGATTGTCCACATAAAATACGATGGTCGAAATTTCTGAAACTGGTTTCTCTAATTTCCGACTGTGAATAGTGCGCGACTGATTTTCCCCACACGCAGAAAAAAATTGACATAGTCTGTTCAAAAGCTATAAATTAAATAGAAACAGTAAACTGAACACGAAAAATAAGCTCCATTTATTTGTTATTTAGTTATTTATTTGGTAAGAACCCAGTATATCGTCCACTTAATCTACTCACATAATGTACAAAATGTGTCGTAGGCCGATTCAGAAATTAATAGAAAAAATTTCTGATTATTCAGAATAAAATATTAAAAATAATATAAAACCTTTTTAAAAGATTTTTCTCTACAATTTCTATAATTCTATAATCGAAGAGTAACATATGATTGGAGCACATAATCATAGCGAAAAATTTAAGTGATTATAAGTAATAATTATTATGATTCCATTTTGTCATATTGAGTACAATTTAAGATTTTTTTCTCATATTATGATTTTAATTCTTCATATAATTTAGCAATATTACTACATCATTATTCTATTTTATCAGATTATTATTCTACTTTATTATAATATTACAGCATCTTGTCATATTATGATTTCATTTTATAAGGTTTTTATCATATTATTTTTCATGTTATTATATAGTTATTCAATCTTATCATATTATGTATTTTATTCACCTTAATTCCATCTTATTTATATTAAAATAAAACGTATTAACTTAAATTTTTTATTGAAAATAATAGAGAAAAGATTTTACTAACCAAAAAAGTAAATATTTTCTTCTTATATGTTAATTAATTATATTATTTTTAGATCAAAATACAAGATATTTTATTCAACTAAACATTTGTCTAAACTAAGTGAAAATTACGATGAAGTTGGAAAAGAAATATTAAAAATAATAACTTTTTTTGATCATTTTGATCATTTGATCAAAAAAACGGCAAATATTTAATGAATGTAGAAGAAATCACATTTTTCCTATGAATAAAATTTTATTTATGGTCTAAATATTCAAATACATATAAATTTTGTAGTCAATCATATTAAAATTTTGATTCAGTGTTAATATTAAATGAAAAAAATTTAAACAAAAACTTTATTATCATGATATAGATAATTTCAAGTGATAAAGATAATTTCTTGAAGGCAGAAATATTACCCCGCGACCCCAAGGCTGTTCTTCGAAATTTTTTCGAAATAAATCTTTAACTTCTAATCGGCTTGTTGGATTTTCATAAAATTTGGTATATGCATAGCAGAGGAGTGTACAATAATAAGTTTAGAAGGGGGACACAACAAATCCCTCACGAGCGGAACTAAGAGGTTCAAAGCTAGATATCTTTGACAAAAACAATTTTTTAACGTTTGCCAATTTTTTTCTCGTCCGATTTCAAATATTATTATATATTGTTGTAGACGCTGATAAGACCTATGTGCTTACATGTCCTATTTGTCTCTTATAGTTAAACGATTTTGAATTTGAAAATTGCAAAAACGACGATATGTTGTGTTTTTTTTTAGCCGAAGAAGTTTCTATATTATATTTTTTATAAAATAAAATTTTCTTTAACAACATATAATAATTTTATAGTTTTCTGACAGATATCTTCACAGAAAACACTTCAAAATAAAAAATCAAAAGTCTTATCTCGATAATTTTCATGCAAATTATATTGATTAGCTATATTTCTTCGTGATATAGAAAAAGATTGAAATCAATATCTTTTACAGAACCGAAACTATGCCACTTTAAAGTTTACTAAGTCCAAAAACACTGTACTATCGTGGATGTTAAAAAGCCATAACAACATAATTTCAAATGTTTGTTTGAGCAAACATACGCAAAAAATGTCGAGAGAAATTTTTGTCAAAACAAACGTCAATTATTGTCTGAATTGCAGACAATTTTTCATTTCTATCATAGGAGAAATCTTATGTCGAAATAAACCATGTCAAACTAAAAATGGCGTTCTTTAGCAAGTAAAGTCAAGACAAAGTTGTCAAAGCTCGAGGAGTTGACAATTTTGTTTTAATGCTGCAATAATATGGACAAATTCAATACTACACTAGACAAATTGTTATTCTGATAACAAGGATTTTGGTTTCCCTGGTAACCCTGCTTTGGTTTTCTAACTAACGTTTATCTTCATAAAAATCTGTCAAGTATAGACTCGAACAGGCGCGGATCACGGGGAAAAAAAGGGAAAAAGGAAATTTCCCTTCCCAAAATGAAAATGCTTAATGGAAAATATATACTAAACCATAAATTTTAAGGAAATATTTGAGAAAATCATTATATTTTTCTCCCCCAAAAGCTTGCGTTGGATCCCCGCCTGGACTCGAAGATATGCTGTAAGAAATTGTTGGCCAAATGTCCGGTTGTTCCCCGTTAATTTTCTCTTATTAATTATGTTCCCAAAAAGCAATAAAAGTACCAATTTGGTATTTGATAGATTTATCCCAAAGCCGTTTTCTCTAATATATAGCAGATTCCATGAGTATGCAAGGGAAGAAATTATATTCCGATAAGAAGCTTAACATCGTTTAGCATACGTGATTGTATTGGTTTCTTTGTTGATTAGTCATTTACTAAAATATTTCTCAGAAGTCGCCTTTCATGATGTTCAAATCCAAACTGGAATTAATGGCAGTTTTTATATTTTTCCGAATAATTTTGAAATTAATACACTGTTAAAAATTCAGCACTAAATAATATTATTTTATATATAGCTCAATTATAGCAACAAAAATAATTAAAGGTTCCAATTCGTTGGTTTCAGTTGGCTATTTTTGATTAAATTATTTTTTTTCTTTAACAAAATTATCACACAATACCTGTTTAATTATGGAAATTTGTTAATACTTGTTTAGGGATAAGGGTTGAGATTAATATGGGTTAAAAAAACTCCACGTTTTTTTCTTTTCTTTCCCTTTTTTTAGAAAAACCACCCGCAATAAGATTTTCAACACCCTCCTCCCTCACTTGTTTATGTAGTCCAATTTATTTTAACTTACCTAAAAAGAAAATAAGATAAAGAAAAAAAGGAAGTAATTAATAAAAAATTATGTGACATTTATTACAAAAGAAGCAGTTAAATCTAAACAAGTCCTTTCTGGGAACAAAAAAAATAGGGTAGCAAATTCCCTTTAAGGATATATTTAGTTCATTTACAATTTTTAAAACTTGTTATCTTTCTTTTTTTTCTCTAATTAATACGGTTAAATTTTATCTTTTAAGGAAAATCTTCTGGTCACCTTACAAATGAAGTCATATGTTTTCAGTTTACATTTGTGTTGTTTGTGTTTTTTGGTGTTAAGAGTTATTGTTGTTGTTGTTATTAATGGTCTGATTATTTATTTATTTTTTTTTTATGAATACAATTTTAATACAAGGTGGTTTGGAATATTTGTTTATAAATATAATACAATGAGAAGAATTACAGAAGAGAGTGAGAATTTGCCGCATAAATGTAATATGATAAAATGAAATAAAAATAAACGAAACAAAACAAAAAAAAACAATGTGTCAAACCGCATTACAACTTTTTAATTAATTTTACAATAAATGTGTCAAAATTTTAATGAAAACTTAAAAAATAAAATGATTTTGATTTCATTTTGTTTGCAAAGAAACTTTTTTAGTTGCAATAATAGTTATGCAGTAAGGATGAGGAGATATATATAGGTTTTTATGACTCATTTTAATTCCAGATGTTTACGATCTAGGAAAATGATTAGAAAATCCTTAAACAACTTCCAATTTCCCAACATTACAGACATTTGAAAAAAATCCACGCAATAAAGTAAATAGTTTATAGTTTTATGATTAAAATCACTTCAATTGAAGTAGGTTTAAATACAGGTAGCAATAACTGTTTTGTCAAGGCAAACCGCTTTTGAAATAGTTAAAGGATTAGTAGAAACATTTCAAGAGTTTTCCACTTAAATTTATACCTAAATAAAAAATAGTAAAAACTACTAGTTTTACTCACAGGATTTCCTTATTACTTATATGTTACCATATTTCCACAAAGAAAATTTCAAAATATTTTATATACAAATGTTCTAATGTTGTCGGTAGAGCTGTCAAAACAAGGACATTTTTCAAAGTCAAATAATAAATGAAAAGTTTTAAAATTTAAAAGATTTATAAATATTAATGGAACTAAGAATTAATTCCCCCTATACATTACATTGCAACATTATTCGCAGCAATTCCAGTTTCTTGGTTTATAATATTATAGAAAGAAGTCATGAATATTGAATGGAAAGGAATGATAGTGGAGACAAATAGTTCTTTCAGCCTGTAGGGTTCAGAAAAAAAATAAAAAAACATATGATGAGAAAATTTCTTCATTTCTGGAAGAAAAGTGTTAAAAAACGTTAATTACTATGAATCTTTATCGGAAAATTTTAAAAATCTAGCTTGAAGTCGTATAAAGTATTTAAGTAAAGATGGGCGGTATATTGATTTTGTCATTCCGTGTGTAACATGTCAAAAAATCATTTAAAACCACATAAAGTATATATTTTATGGATCCTGGTTAAATTATGAGTTAATCTAGATATGTCCATCTATTGAAGCAGGATAGCGTTCGAACGTGACAACGTAGGGGGTCGAAGTTTGGCCCAATTATTTGTCATATATGAGTTTTATATTGGTATTGAAAATGGTCAAAATCAGTTAATAAAAAAAATGTTATGATGCTAAAAACTTGAAACACAAGGTGTCCGTTTCATACTTTTCTGCTAATATTTCTGTAGAAAAACCATGTACGACAACGAAATTTTATATAAATAGTTTGAAATAGTTGAAAACCAAAAAGGGGCGTAGTCCTCCCACATTAGCGCCCATCTCTCATATGAGTTCAAGAATCAATAGAAAATCGAAAACAAATAATGGTTGTGATCTGTGTGCCTTACCTCCGATATAAGTAAAATATGGAAATATTGATGGTGGGTATGTATACATATGCTTTTTTCCTTTATCTAACAATTTCTTTCATAACTTTAAAACTATTGATCGCATCAAAAACAATTGTTTAGATCATTTTAAGATATTGTAACGCAAAATTTTTGTAAATTTACTTTAACAAAATCGCAAAAGCTGTTTTCGAGTTATGAAAACATAAGTAGAGATATATCTTAAAAAAACTAAACTAATGTGGGTTTGTGATAAAATAATAAAACTGAGGAATTTTTGTCTTTTTGTATTTTTCATGATTTTTTTTTAACAAAAATATTTGCTATTTTTACTTTAAAAAATATATGTGTTCCTTAATTTTTTATTGTAACTGCGAAACTACTAATCCGATTGAAATGCACCATACACCACCATAGGTGGTTGGGGTATAATGTGTTTGTGCAATTGAGACCCATCCACCTAAAAACATACCGTTCGACTCAGAATCACTTTCTGAGTCAATTTAACGATGTCCGCCCGTCCGTCTGGTTGGCTGGCAATGTAAAGCTTTTGCGCAAAGTACGTGTCGCAATTTTAGAGATAATTTGTTGAAATTGATTTTTTTCACTTAGCCCCCATATAAATGTTCTCCCAGAATGGAGTTTTAACATTCAAAATTACCTTAAAAATTTAAATATTTTATTGAAATTTGACACCAATAACTTTTACAAATAGCACAAATCCGTGTGCCAAACTTCATGAAGATCGGTTCATAATTTACCATAGCTCCCATATAGACCCCTCTTTCGAAAATCACTCTAATGTGCATAAAACCATTTTTATGGGTTAATATTAATTAATATTAATATTAACCCATGACACACATAACTTTTAAATAAGCAAAATTTCATAAAGATTGGTCCATAATCGACAATAGCTCCCTCATAAGACCCATTTTTGGAAACCACCCAAAAGTGCATAAATGCATGTGAATCTTAGTATCGATGTGATATTTTGCATTCGTATTATTTATTTTTCACTTTATGCAAGTATAGGTGGATAATTGGCTACTTCCCGAATATTTGAACTCATAGGCAATGTTGTGGACTTGACCGACTACACCTTTTTCTCTTGTTTAATTATCATTAATTATGTGAAGAAATTTTTAAAAAATATAATTTTACTTATAAATTAAAAAAAAA